>JACEIK010002131.1:121919-136664 GCA_018107945.1 Datura stramonium | reverse complement strand
TTTTCAATCCAAATTGTGATTTCTAAATTATGAAATTGAATGCCCATGGATGAGAAGTTCATGAAAGAAGAGAATGATGTTGAATGTATGATGATGATGATATTTGATGATGAAAAACATGTTTCTAAAGCTATCCATGATTATGATGTTGTTTCCAAAATGAGTTGAGTAGATCTAAGTTTGATAAAGCTTTGGGCAATGCCCACATGTTGATTTAAAAATGATGATTTTCCCAAAATAAGCTTACCACATTGTTTGGATCAAAGTCTCCCAAATTTTATAATTTATAGCTTGTGGTATGTTTAGTTAAATATTCCAACATATAGCTTACCACATGATTTGGAGTAGATTCTCCCATTTATACTTGAGCTTGTGGTATGTTTTGAAATAAAGCTTCTCATATGCATGAATTCGTAATTGAGATGTATATCATTATTGAGATTTGTCAAGGGACAATGTTGAGCTTCATTTTCACATGATGTCAAGTCTATGCATGATTTCATTATTCAGCTTTGTCAAGGGACAATGTTGAGCTTCATTTTCACATGATGTCGAGTTTATGCATGATTTCATTAATGAGCTTTGTCAATAGACAATGTTGAGCTTCGTTTCATATGATGTTGAGTTATTCATGATTTCATATTGAGCTTCATCATTAGACGATGTTGAGCTTCATCAATAGACGATGTTGAGCTTCATTATATACGATGTAGAGCATTGCATATTTTTGGGAGAAGATTCTAGCACCGAGAGGGTCAAGCATCGATCACCCTATGCCCCAGAACTACGCGCCAATGTAGGTTGATACTATTATATTATTGGGACCTCCCTTGTGAGCTATCCCTGGCTGATTGGCCCTTTGAGCTTGATATCGATATCATGGTAGTGTCCCTAACCCTGGAAAGGTTTTGGACAGCTCTGCCCACTTGAGTATGATAGTCGAAACCACGTAAGCTCTGTCGTGGTATGTCAGTTAAGTGACGAGTCTCCCACTGTCCATACTATTCATATTTGCATATTCATTACTCATGGTGATTACTTTACTCATGCATGTTCTAAAAGCAAGGTTTGACTCATTGTTCATCTTTTAATATAAATGTTATGTTTCAGTTTTGAGTCATTCGAGTCAGTCATGATGCTATAAAGATATTCATGGTCATGTTATGATAAGATTATGATTTTAGAAAGAATGCATGTAGCCTTTTCTATCATATTTGAAAGCTTATGATGTGTATGAAATGTTTTAAATGATTTACTTTATTTAAGAGGTTTTACGCACCTTGCATACTCGGTACATTCCACGTACTAACCGCATACTTTCTATGCTGTATCGTTTCATGATACAGGACCCAGCTCCCAGGCTCAGCCCCATGCGTAGTCAATTGATAGAGTTAGGTCCTATTTGATTGGTGAGTCCTCATCCTTCGAGGGATAGACATTCAGTTCCTTACGTATTTTCAGTTTCAGTATTGTTGAGTTAGTTGGGGTCTTGTCCCATCAACTCGTCCAGACTAGAGGCTTTTCAGACTTACGTATGTGTAGCTTCGGATGTTATTCTGATGTGATGTTTTTGAGACTTCTGGTGATATTATATTCATGTTTTCTTCAGTTTACTGAATGAGTTAGTTGTATGCTTATGCCATGGGTAGACTTGGGGTCTCTCGGGGTTCCTTGTCCCGTGTCTACGACTGGGGCCTCCGTTCGGGTCGTGACACATTTTGAGTTTCCAGGTTGTAGAGTTTACCTGTCTTGTAGTTGTATAGAATTTGGGTAGGTCGGGGCCTATCCCGACCAAGACTTTCATTCTTAGAGGCTTGCAGACTACAATCTTCAGTTAGTTGCTCGTGTTGGCCGTGTGGGGCCTATATATGTTATAAGTTGCATGGTGGCCTTGCAGGGCCTATTTTATCTAATTAGTTAGCAGCCTTATTGGCTATAGCGTGAATATGACTGCCTGATATCATTCTGTTATAACTAGATAGCATGGTGGTCTTATCGGCCCGCATAGAATCCCTTTATTTTTGTATTACTTGGTTAGCTATTTTCTTTTACAGGTTGCTATCTGGCCTTGTCGGCCCGAGGTGTGTTTACAGCCAAGATATATTAGTTTGTTTTCTCAATTTGGAGTCACTGGAAGGCACCAGAGGTGCACATGCCCAGCCAGGTCAGCCCAGAGCCCAGTGTGGCATTAGGTGCCAGTCATGCTTCTAAAGGTGGGGCATGACTGTGGGAGAGTACGAGATTAAGGTTGATTCATTATCCTGATGTGCTCTAAGTTTTATAGATACTATGTGGGCTAGACACACAGATGTGTGATTGGTTTGTGACCTGAGTATGTTATGTCTTGTACCATTGCCTCGATGCAGAAAATAATGGATATATCTCGAATATAGGCTTTTGATCAAAGTTTGGAGGAGCACAAATATCAACAACAAGATAGGGAAAGGGCTGAGATAGACCAGTAGAAGAGAATGAGACCCATAGACTTCTAGAATGGATTCCGGGGTGGCTCCAGACCACGATATCAGGGAGGACCACTTGGGTTTTCTTTACCACCTTTATAGGTGATTCAGATGATTATGGTAGTCTAGTTAAGCAGGGAGTAGATTCCCAAGTATCAATATATCGGCAATAGGGATAGACTACTACACCGTATTGGTGATAGATGCGGCAGGAGACACTTCAAGATATGCAGGAGAAGATAAGCTACTTGTTTTGTGTGGTAGAAAAGAGCATAATATTAGAGATTGTACTATCCAAGGATAGAGTGGTATGGCACGACACACTAGGTCGATAGCAAGATCATCTTCTCTAGTGGGATCAATTGAGCCTGGGTCATAGTTTGTTATGGGTGGAGGTCAGGGCCAAGGAAAAGTTGTTGCTATAGAGAGATCTCCAAACGCTTTGGGAGATAGGTAGACAATAGAGCCTTCAGTGGGTAATGCCTCAAGTATATGTTTTACTTATTTTGTTGGGTCGAGTTAATGTTTGTCTGCACCTTGGTAGGTCCAGGGTTGTGCTATATTATTTGGATGTCACATTGTGATAGACCCACAAATTCTAGTTGTTTACGCGAGTGTAGTTTTAAAGTGATAAATCCTAAAACTGATTCATGCGTATCATCAAAATTTAAGGATGAATATTTTTATGGGGAAAGGAGAATGTAACACCCTATATATTTAGACTAACTCTATTGTTATGTTTCAAATGTATAAGTCTACTTCTATGACTTTGCTTTGTACGTTGAAGGAAGGCCATGGATCGAGATCGTGTGCAGAGAATTGAATGAAAGATGAAAATATGAAGGTCTATAGAATTGTCCTACCACAATGCACCATGCTATGTTGCCTGCATCATGGTAGTGATACGGACAACTTATATATATATAACCCCTTAGTTAATTTTGTCATATCTAAAATTATATTTTCCAAAACTATAGCAGTGGAAATCCTCTGCCAATAATTTTTCATGGTGTTCTTGATTATATTAAGTAAAAAATCCATGATCCAAGTTCATTTCCAAATTTAGATCGTCGATCCCATTGTGTGGCTCGTGTTCTTGTTGTGTTTTCACGGGGTTCAGTGGCTATTTCGTGTAGACCAGGCAGTTAAGTGCTCCTTTTCTTTAATATTCATCTATATATAGATTATATTGACTTATGATAACCATTATATTCCTTTTTTGGAGTTTCTATAATCGATTCTATAGAAATCTTACCATATATATTTTGTATGCTTTTTCTTGTTTATTTAGTTGTTGTGTTATGGTGTAGTGTTGAGATGCTGTTCATGGAAGTGTTATGGTGTCGCGGGAAGTGAATATTTGGATAGGTTATTGGTTGTTGACTATAATGTATATTAAGGTCATACCTTCGTCTTTTTGGCATATTTTCTACGAAATCTGTATTGTCAGTATATCATGTGTGTTGGCTATTTTGTAGCCTTGATTTGTGCCAATGTTCTCTTGTTGTGCTACTGTTTGTGGTAATATTATATTTAATAATATATTCATATTTTAAATATCATCGTGAGTGTTCTNATATTCATATTTTAAAAATCCTAAATTTTTCTCTTATCCAAATGACAAACATGCCATTAGAACCCATTTGACTTAGCTAATTTGAACTTTAAAGTGTGGCTGATAAGAGAGTTGATTTCATTATGATCGAACTTTCAGGAAATATTTTCATTAGAATATTTTTTTCTTAAAATGTATATATATGTGGCACTATTTTTTTGAATATATTTATGTATAATTTAAATAAATATTATGAAAGTTAAAAATAAAACATAGGAGTAAGGAGTGTGCACAATGAAACCCAATTAAACAACTAAAGATAAAAAAAGATTAAAAATATTTTCCTTCCTATCAAAGATACCTTTGGGTGAAGCAATTTCTAAATGGAGTACTTAGTAAATTTTTTTGTTTTGAGAGAGAGAATTATTATGGTTTGCCCAGCTCTCCACCCAATAGGGTCGTTTCATGCGACTCTATTTGATTTGACTATGAGTATGTATTATTCAGAACTCCGAAGTATGTGCTGATACTGCTAACCAAACCTGCAACAGTGACAGACTGACGATAAAAGAATCTGAATATCCTGTTTTCTTTTTCACCCAATTCCCCCTCCACTCTCTGTCTCTCTAACTTTCTCTATTTTTGGTCTCTATATATATTGGCATACTTCTGCACTGTCTTCTTAGCGCGCTCACATTTGTTTCCTTCCCTTAATTAAAACCATTACTTCCACCCCCACAACATTTCAAACTTTGAGGAACTGTTCTCTTGATTTGTACTCTCTGTTTCCCTTTCACTACTTGCATCATGTAAATCTGTTATAGTCTTATTTGGTGTCTTTCTTTCTTCGTGCATTTTTTGTTTGTTCAAGTTTCCCCAGAAATATTTCGACTGACTGTGCCAAGAAAATGGCCTTTTCTAGACTTCTATAAGTTAAGAAAAGATTGATTTGTACTGTGTTTTGAGTTGAGTGGATTAATTCTAATACTTGCCCACATGGAAGAGACATTTGTGCCTTTTCGTGGAATCAAGGATGATCTCCAGGGACGTCTGCTCTGTTACAAGCAAGACTGGACCAGTGGGATCAAGGCAGGTTTCAGGTATGATTGCTCACTTCTTTGTACAATCAAAGAACCAATTTTTACCACATTCTTGATTCCAGTTGAGCTAAATGTCTTCAGTTGATTATTTGAAATATTAGACCGTTCTTTTTATGTCCATGGGGTTTAGCTAATTTTAGCTGAACAATAAAGCAACTGTTTTTTCCTCTTCAGGATCTTGGCACCCACAACATATATATTCTTCGCCTCGGCAATTCCAGTGATTTCATTTGGCGAGCAGCTGGAGAGAAATACTGGTATGTCATTACATCCATCCAGACTTAGAGAGAACTAAGGCACAATGGAAGGAAAAGATCTATATAGCGAATATCAATTAGTTGAGATTAAGTTTTAGTAATGTTATAAATACTTACTTGAGATCTAGTGTTTGCTTGGAGTCTTCTAGTCTTGTTAGAGATTAACTTTTAGTGCTAGAGAAATTAAGTGTTATAATATTGATTAGAGACATGGCTTAAATGAAGTGATATAGATATTTCCATATAGCTGATGGGATTGAGGGGAACGAATTTAGTTGTAGACTCATAGTTTAGAATTTTAAGTCGTTTCATTTATCAACTAGAAAATTCTAACTCAAAAGTTAACAATTGCAGATGGGATTCTAACTGCCGTTCAAACACTAGCATCCACTGCAGTCTGTGGAATTATACATTCCATCATTGGTGGTCAACCTTTGTTGATCCTAGGAGTTGCAGAACCAACTGTGATAATGTACACATTCATGTTCAACTTTGCTAAACAGAGACCTGATCTCGGTCCTGGTCTCTTTCTTGCCTGGACTGGTTGGTGAGTACTATTCTTTTGTTTTTCCCTTGTTCTCTGTCATCATTTTTTTTTTTTTTGGTCTAAAATTTAATCACCATTTACTCTAATCGTCGTGATTTTTCAGGGTATGCGTCTGGACTGCAATTTTGCTCTTCTTATTGGCAATTTTAGGTGCTTGCTCCATTATTAACAGGTTTACCCGTTTGGCTGGAGAACTATTTGGCATGCTTATTGCCATGCTCTTCATGCAGCAAGCTATCAGAGTAAGTAAATTATTGTACTAATTGATCTATTCCCCCTTTGGGGTATCCAATCAGTAGAAAATTTGACTAATTTAATCAATTAGTCCTTTCAGGTTATCATCCCATTGTTTAGCTAAATGCAATCATAAGAATAATTTCCTGTTCTGTTTTTACCTTTTCATTTTAGGGCCTGGTAGAAGAGTTTCGTATTCCAAAAAGAGACAATCCTCATTTAACCGAGTTCATGCCTTCGTGGAGATTTGCTAATGGAATGTTCGCGCTGGTTCTCTCATTTGGTTTACTGCTAACTGCTTTGAAAAGCCGGAAAGCAAGATCATGGCGATATGGAACAGGTAAGCACAACCGAAGCATTCACATAATGATAACTGTTTATGACCTAGGATCTTCGCTGACCTCTGAACTCTGTTTTTTGATATTTTGGTTCCAAATTTTGACAATTACGGACTTGGATGAGTTAAAACTTTGCTTCCCTTGGACAGGTTGGCTTCGTAGTCTTATTGCAGACTATGGTGTGCCACTTATGGTTGTAGTCTGGACAGCAGTTTCCTATATACCATCTGAAAGTGTACCACAAGGAATTCCAAGACGCCTCGTCAGCCCAAATCCATGGTCACCTGGTGCTTATGAGAATTGGACTGTTATCAAGGCAAATATTTCTTCCTCGCTGATGTTAATTCATCTCTAATTTTCATGACTTATGGACAACTAACTTTGATATCCTGGACATCTGCAGGACATGCTAAATGTTCCAGTTCTCTACATACTTGGTGCTTTCGTTCCAGCAACTATGATTGCTGTGCTTTACTATTTTGACCACAGTGTAGCCTCCCAATTGGCTCAGCAGAAAGAGTTCAATCTTAGAAAGCCATCCTCTTTTCACTATGATTTGCTTCTTTTGGGGTTCCTGGTATGCAAAATTCATTTTAATACACATAAAGTATTTTGCTTTCACTTTCTAAATCCATGTTTCCTTCAAATTTTCACGTGACGTTTTGCTTTTGGATTCTTGGTGGGCAGACTCTAATGTGCGGCCTTGTTGGTATCCCTCCATCAAATGGTGTAATCCCACAGTCACCAATGCATACAAAAAGCCTAGCTACTCTTAAACACCAGGTAAATTTCCAGCTTAGTGAAATTACTTTGTTCTTCAATTATCCAATCCTCTTGTGTCAATTTAGAAGCTACAAAAAGGCAACAACTTGATTGTTCTTTCCCCTCGTCTTTTAATATTCTGACAATTTAAGATATCCTGTTGTACAGTTGCTTCGTAACAGACTAGTCAACACAGCACGCAAAAGTATGCAGAAAAATTCAAGCTTGGGACAATTATATGGAAATATGCAGGAAGCGTATCAACAGATGCAAACTCCTCTGATCTACCAGGAACCATCAGCTAGAGTATGTGACATGCCTCTTCACTGATTTATGGAGCTTAAAATCATGCATATATTTCTATTCTATCAACATGTCCTGATCTAAATCTACGCCAATAACCATTACTAAGTAGTTCAATTATTGATCATTTAACAACTTGATTTCTTTATTTTAGCAGGGTTTGAAGGAGTTAAAAGAATCAACTATTCAATTAGCATCAAGCATGGGACACATTAATGCTCCAGTAGATGAAACAGTTTTCGACATAGAGAAGGAAATTGATGATTTGTTGCCTGTTGAAGTGAAAGAACAGCGGGTCAGTAACTTGCTTCAAGCCATCATGGTTGGGGGATGTGTTGCTGCCATGCCAGTGCTCAGGATGATTCCAACCTCAGTACTTTGGGGATATTTCGCTTACATGGCCATTGAAAGTCTGCCAGGCAACCAATTTTGGGAGAGAACATTACTGCTATTCACTGCGCCAAGCAGAAGATACAAGTAATTAACCCTTTCAAATTTAGCTTTTCAATTGGTTTTCCAGAGGAATTTCCTTAACAAAATGATGGAATCTTGCTTGCAGAGTTCTAGAGGACTATCATGCCACTTTTGTAGAGACTGTGCCTTTCAAGAGCATAGTGGCATTCACAATATTTCAAACACTCTACTTGCTTGCTTGCTTTGGCATTACATGGGTTCCAATCGCTGGGTTGCTTTTCCCTCTTCTGATCATGCTTTTGGTTCCTGTGAGACAATACATATTGCCTAAGTTTTTCAAAGGGGCTCACCTTCAAGATTTAGATGCAGCAGATTATGAAGAGTCACCCGCTGTTCCATTCAATCTTCCTACGGTAAATCCCCTTTTCAGTAATATGATATTTGATTAATTTGAATACTTGAGGACTAATATTAAAGCATGCAGGAGGGTGAATTTGGTTCAAGACCTTCCCATGCAGGAAGTGGGGAGATTTTAGATGAGATGATCACTAGAAGCAGGGGTGAGGTCAAGCGCATTAACAGTCCTAAGATCACAAGTTCAACAGCAACCCCAATTAGAGAAACCAAGCTCCTTCAAAGCCCGCGCCTACCAGAAAAAACATACAGTCCCCAGATTAGCAAACTGAGAGGCCAACAAAGTCCCCTTTCTGGTGGAAGAGGGCCATTCAGTCCAAGGACCGGAGAACCTAAGCCATCCAATTTGGGCACGAGTCCTCGGACATCAACTCCTAACGACTAAGAGATGATTGACATCCTAAGACTAAGCTAGTTTAATATGCCTTACGCTTTGTATTTTCATTTTATTATCTCCTTTACCGGCATTTTAAGCGATGCATTATTTGGGATTGTACTTGTAACATTAGCCGTGTATTGATGTGTTAGAGTGATAATAGTTGGTAAGTTCATAATTTCTTGTACTGCAAAGATATATGATTAATAATAGCAGCTGAAATGTATTAATTTATCCAAATTTTCTTGTACATCATTGCACAAACCTCTTTTTAAGTCATCTTTGGATAACTTATTTCAAAGTAAAGACAACATTACACCCTTTTGGTAAAAATTGGTGCTAAAATAACAACAATCTTTTTGTCATTTGGGATTAACTGCACATAACTTATCGATCAACTACGACTACATCCAGATTAATTGGGATAAATAAGAGAATTTATTGAGGCAAGCGACCACACACTGTATTCTTAAGGGCATATAATGAACAGTCATTGTTTGTGAAAGTCTGAGCAAGGAACGTAAATAAAACAAGCTGCATACATATTCTAGAGCCGTCTTTGTCCAAGGAATGTCAATTGACAGTTTTTCTCTGGAAAATTACACCATGTAAATAGGTGAACAAAAATTATGTACATATATAGTACTATATGTTGAATCCCTATTTTTGTGTATTTACTTCATTTGTATTCCGACTCCCCTATCTGAAAATTCTGACTCCATCGTTACTTGTCTCCAATCATCAATGAGTTTAGAAACCTGATTTGAACATGTGGAATTATGATAAAAATTTGTCAAGGATATATAACTGAATTAAGGATAGAGTGGTCAGAGGGCTTGTTTCTAGATTGATCAACATGGTGTGCCCAAGAAGCAGTGGGATGCATGACTTGTGATCACAGGGGTGAGTTGAATATAGCCCAAGCATATCGAAAAGGAAATAAAGAAGGAAGGGGTGATATAATTAGTAGTCATTATGAATGCTGGAAGAAAGCAGAGGCCTGAATTGAATCTGAGAAAGCATATGGAAAGTGAAGGGACAAGCAAAGGGGAAGAAGTTTGTGGTTTTATAACATTTGACTTTGAATAAGTGGGTAACTTAGCAGATCACTGTAATCATTTCAGGATCTGTGTTTCTGTTTTTTGGCCTATCTGAGGGAATAATATAGAAAAGTGAAGATTGAAAATGACCATTCCTAAAGCACCAAAAAGTCAGGTGATAATTCATGGTCGTTCATAACCATGAGCTCCATATTGACTACGTGATTTTGGGCCCCTACCTAGCTACTACTCTCCTGCAAAATTACTATTACAAGGTAATGACACCCATTGATTTATGAAAGCACTCAAGCACTACTGTCTGCTCTACTACTAATTGATCCTTGTAGTATTTGCATGCAACTGTAGTCGTAGTATATTTGTTTACTATGAAAATCGGTGCAGTTGAATTTGTTATGACATCAATAACACATGAATCGAATTAACTTATAAAATTGACACTAAATAAGATAATATATTGTTAGTTAGGCGTGTGAGAGCAAAAATATGATTAAATAAGTAAATGAGCCAAGAAATCAATTAATTGTTTGTTTTAGTATGAGGTTCCAGTTACGGTTTTGTTATCTCTAAATCGGAGTGGTCCAGTATGAATGTTCTCAATTGACTAGCCTGAACAAATAAAAAAATGTGAGAGAGCAAGAAATATAAAAATTATAGCGTTGTTTTATCAAAAGTTTCAATCCCTTTGCAAGTGAAACAGGCAACAATTAAAATACATCAGCCAATGAAATGACCTTATTTGGGCCCTATAGTATATCGTCTAATAGAAATATTCCAGCTATGCAATATCATTATGCTTACTAGCTGTAAATCTGCTGCGATTCACTAGATCTTATTCGAACTTACTGATGTGTATTTGTCTCTTTCTTCTATTAACACGACTTCAGACTATGAATCTGACTTCGGGCCACAATCCAGGCTTCGAGCCATGAATTCCTATCTTCTTAAATGATAAGTTCGATACGACGTCATAATGAAAGTGTCCGTTTTCAGACATGCATTGGTTTCAGATGCTATTATCGGAAACTCCCTATCTTATCTCCGGATATTCAATTCAACTTCTATTTTCAGTACCACTTTGCTTCCACATGGCCCTATTTTGTATGGCCACGTGTTTGAGATAATTTTTCCCCAGTGGTCCTAAGTAATACCTTCTATATAAGTTCCCATCAACAAGACAGTACCTAGCAGCCTTTATTTGGAGCGCATGAGAGGCTTTATAATCCTCAGGTAGTTCTGCATCCCTCAAGTATTTAACAAAATTATACGCCAATCCCCAATTAGACATGTCAAGTTGACTCCTCTGTGATTGGGTGCATCTATCACTACATATAACAAGTGTACCACTGACTGGATCTTACGGCTTATTTGACGATCCAAGATTAGCCAATGCAACCGTCTCATGTTCTCTTCTCTGGGTATTCGAGCCATAGTCCATTTTTTGAATTGTGAGGGGCATGTCCGAACTTTGTCCAAGTACCTTTGCATCCTCTTATCTTTAACTTTATATGTACCATGGACTTGATTCACCACTAGTTGAGAATCACACTTGATGTTAATAGACTTAGAGCCAAGTCCTTAAGCCAATATAATACATGCAATAACGGCCTCATATTCAGACTCGTTGTTAATAAGTTGTACGCAACAAATAGCTCGTCTTCCTTTTCTCCTGATGGAGTATACATGACCACCTCGAGCCATGTACCTTTTATATTAGAGGCTCTATTCGTAAACATGGTCCAGATCCCGGATCTGCCTCCGGAGACTAGGGAAACCTCCTTCTCAACTTGGAGTACCATCCCTGGACTGAAATCAGCCACAACGTCAGATAGAATTTGTGATTTGATGACAGTACAAGGTTTGTATTAAATATCAAATTCACTTATCCACCGCCCATTTTGCCATTCTTATTGAGAGCTCAAACTTATGGAGGTCGCTCCATGAAGGGGACATTGTTATTATGGCTATAGAGTGGCATTAGAAATATGGACTTAGCTTACGAGCGGCTGTCACAAGGGCCAAGACTAATTTCTCCAAGTGTGAATACTGAGTTTAGGCACTTGTCAATATCTTACTTACATAATAAATAAGACATTCCGTTTCTTTCTTTTCTCTGATCAGGACAATGCTTACTGTGACCTCAATTATGGCGAGATGAAAAATAATTACTCAACATCAAGTGGTTTTCCAAACAAGTGGCAGACTTGATAGATATAACTTCAGTCTTTCCAATATTTGTTCACATTCGGGGGTCCATTCAAATTGGTGCTTCTTCTTTAGTAGTGAGAAAAATCGATGATATTTTACTAACGATCTAGAAATAAACGTGATAAGAGATGCTACGCACCTGGTAAGCCTCTTCACTGCCTTCATGCCATCTAGAATATCCAGCATGTCTTTAGCGATCTTGATCTTATTCGGATTTACTTCGATTACTATATTAGAAATACGAAAACTGCAGAACTTTTTGAATTCGACATAGAAGGTGCATTTTTTTGGATTGAGCTTCATGTTGTACTCCCTTAAGATACAAAGGTTTCTTGTAAATGATTTAAGTGGTCATATGCATCTAAAAACTTAACTGACATATCATCAGTGTAAACTCTCATTATATTTCCAATTGTTTTTTCAAACATTCTATTTACAAGTCTCTAATAAGTGGCACGTGCATTTTTTAAACCCAAAGGCATCACATTGAAACAATATATGTCAAAACTAGTGATAGAAAAAGTCCTCTCCCGGTCCTCCGGATCTATCTGTATTTGGTTATATCAGGAATACACAGAGAAAACTCATTATTTCATGACATGCTGTGACATCGATCATTTGATTAACATTTGACACCGAAATGGATCCTTTGGCAAACCTTGTTCAAATCTTTGAAATCAACACACATTCTAAATTTATGTACCTTCTGTGGAACTACAACTACATTAGTTATTCATTCTGTATATTGTAACTCTTTATGGAACTTGTGTTGAGTAATTTGCTTACCTAGATCCTCTTTAAAAAAATTGTTTTTATCCTCAAACATTATGCGTTTCTTCTGCATTATTAGAGGAAAACTTGAATCCACCCCTAGATTGTGGATTGGTATGTTTGGTGGAATACATATGATATCTAGATAGGTCCTTACAAAATCATGGGTATTAGCTTTTAAGAATTCAAAGAGTTTTAGTCTGAGCCCATGGCTTAGCCTTGTTCCCAAATATACCTTTCTTTCTGGGAAATCCACAAATATAATTACTTTTCTGTGCTCTTCTACTATTGATTTGGTTTCATCCCGGCCACTTGAAACATTAAAAGGCTTTGGTACTTATTACCGATCTTGACCTGCTTTTTTCGATTTCTGAAGTTTATCTTACCTATCGAAAGTTTGTTAGGTTAAGCAAATCAAGATCACTTTGAAAGTCTCTTGTATCCATCTTCATCACTGGATGTCATCCTATTATGTCTTCAGGTTCTAGAGGAGAGTTAAAATCTCCAGCAATGCACCAAGGATTATTGACATTGGTCCAGATTCTCTATAAACCCACTCCTACTCATTTGCTCGTCCGGATTCTCCCCTCAAACACGAGCCACTCAACCATCATTACTCGCCCCGATGCTCCGCTCGGACACGAGCCACTCATCTCACGACATTCATAGTATCCACTCATTCACACACCTCAGTGTTTACCACAAAGTCAGTTTATGACCCTGGGAAGGTCTTATCTTACCTCCCTTAATTCAATTACTCACACAATTCATGAATTACGTGCCAAATAATATAATCAAGGATAAAAACCCTCTTAGCATCAAACTTCCACATTACATAAATAATGATTTCATAGCTAATCATTCAATGTTAGAATTCAACAAAAGAGTACATCAACAAGTAATGTTTGGAGACCAATGCACACAAAATTCCACACACATGTACGCTATATCCAAAGTCTAACTCCTGTTAAACCATAAGCTACCTCAATTTGGAGGATTCGAATGTCAATTACTCTGTTGGAGTCTTGCCTTTCCTCAATGCCTCCGAACGTTTAAAGTCTAGAAACAAGAGATTAAGAACAATTCAATAGTCTATTTCCGAAATCAAGGATTTTGAGAATTCAAACTCGCCTCATTCTACCCGTTATCACAGTCCATCTCGTTACCCACAACTTTAATTCTTTAAAATTAATCCCACAATAATCATTCCTACTTGGTTCATGAAAGCTCTACTCCCTCAAACCCTTTTTAAGATAGTCTATTTTTAAGGTTAAAGGTCCCAATTTCGCCTAGTTCTAGGTCTCAACTTTTATATGGACAAAGTTCTACAAGGACTTTCGCCTTAGGAAGTGTTCATTACTCCCTTCTACACCTAGGAACCAACACCCACTAGTTCCTCATTATTTCAGCCCTAGTTTCACAATTCTAGGGTTCTTCAATTAAGAATTCCACCATTAGATCTCCCCTCCTTCTTGGTTCATTGGTATTGAGGAATCAAAAGTAGAAGAAATAAGTCAAGTTTCTTACCTTGGAAAGGGGAATTGCTCTGCTCTTGGGAGTATCGCCTCTAGTTCTTAAAACTTCATGCCTTAGAATAATAGGGCAAAACTCCTAAAATCTCACTTAAAACCCCCTTATTGATTTTCGTCGCTCGCTACAGTGATAACTTTACCACTGCAGCAGACCCGTTATGGCAGTCAGGTCACCACTACGGCGGATCCAACGATTGTTCTCCTGATCCATTACGGCGGGCCTGGAACCTTAGTAACGGTATCATTGCAGCGATCCCCCGTAACCAGTAGCTCACAATTCCTAAACTCAATCCATTCCGTGCAACTCAGAATTTTCACTAACACTCAACCAATACCGTTCTACCCACAACTTAGGCCAGTTAGGGTGTTCCAAACTTATTTCCCTCGTAATGATGTACGGGTCGTTATATATAT
>JACEIK010002131.1:57216-74456 GCA_018107945.1 Datura stramonium | reverse complement strand
CTAATCTTCCGTTAATGTGATTACAGTTGGGAAGAACAACTGAATACCAGCCGAACCTCGCCAGTTAATCAGTAAACGTGAACGAGGTATGTAAGGCTTAACTCTAGGATAGTATCCTAGTCGTACAGTGTTTCGACTTACGTTCTCGAATAGAAATAACGATCTAAGATGCTGCAGATGGTTTCTACCATTAGATTGTAATTCAATATGTTGTATTTAACTATTGTTGATATGCATATATAAGTATCAGATAGGTTGTGATTAGCTGCTACCAGGGATTACAGTTACATAGATTCTGGTTAGCTATTAGAAACTTTTTTATTCTCATCTTTATGGGATGGTAGACTTATATGTTTGTTGCCAGACCTAGACTTCAGAGGCTCGTAGAGTTAGTAGCCTGAATCAGTTGGTTAAATAGTATAGGCGCAGTTAGGGAGTCTAACGACCAGTTGGCGCCTATATTAGCAGGAAAGCATCCTTAGAGGTCATTAACATTATCGCACGTTACAGAATCAGAAATAGAGACAGAATAGATATATTCAAGAGTTAGCGACACCAGGGTCCTCTAGTGTATTAAGTGATCGCATGTCGTCCATTTAGCCTTACCAGTGATTTTCAGTCTTAGTCGATTTAACGGCTATCATGTAGAATGCCTAGCAAGGTATCCTAGTCGTCAAAGTCAGATAAACCCGTGGGTACCCCAAAGAGGGGTCCACATCAGTAGCCAGTGACGGACCAGTCTATATAGAATTGCGCATGAGACTGAGAACTGCCCAGAACAGCAATATAGATCCAAGTGGATTCAGACAATGCCTAAGGAGTCAATAGTACTCTGCTAGTACAGTGTTTACCTAGTTAAGGAGATCAGTAAGCTCCCTATGGAGAACCAGGGACCGATCTCCTAGAAGAAAGTTCAACTAAGCCCAACTCTATTGTTGTTTAATTAGAAGAATAAAGTAGTTAGCTGTCCGCAACTCCACAGTTATGCATGAGCTACAGATGTCCGAGTAGGACATTCAGAGTATTGTTAGACCACTTCAGACCTCACTCTATTCATCCTAGATTATTAGAGATCATGATCACTATCAGGATCCTCTGATCCAATACGTGCACATGGTGTTCCTGTAGATAGTCATACAGATTATCCCAGAGACGAGTAGCATTAGCATGAGGCCCCAAAGGCCAGATAAGCTGTCGCTATCCAGATAGATTTATTTTTCAGTTTCTCCAGTATAGTAATCCAGTATGACCCTTAGTAAAGCATGTCAGGAGTATGTGTTTGTGTGTAGTTATTGTTATCAATTGAGACCTGTATTTGCATTGTTTGGGTTGGATTACTTGTATAGCTTCCATGACCGCCCAAGGTTAATAGTTGTGTTGACTCGTCCACCAGAGGGCGAGGATACGTCTCTCTACGGAGTGGCATGCCATTCGCAAGGGACAAAGATTGGGAGCCAGCTCGTCATATTTTGTTGTGGTTGGCCTATACACACCCCTGTCAATCGCTTGCGCCCGGGGTGTAGATTTCAAGAGTCCTCCGGACTCAGGCACAACTATAGTCAGGGGCCCAGTGGGACCAAGCTGCATACCCAGGGGACCGGCAGGATGCTCATAGTTAGTAGGTGATGGGGTATGACCTGGATAGGGGTAAATAGATTGAAGTGTACTCACTAGGGATAATGGGGGCCTATGTGGGTTGTTATGTGTTGATTGCACCTTCCGGCTTATGGGGGGCCAGGTAAGGTTTATGTTTTAGTTAGGCAACAGGACGCCTTGTAGTCAGGTACGACTCCTACTCCTCTCATTATAGTTATATATAGTCCTGATTTTACTACTTCAGTCAGCTTCAACCTGTTTCCTTTACTTCAACTATGGTAATCTTTACTCTTTACTTTCAGTCATTTACAGCTATTGCTTTACATACTCGGTACATATTGTACTGACCCCTTCCTGGGGCGCTGCATCACTTTCCTGCAGGTACAGTTAGTCGAGGAACAGATCCCTCATAGTTTCAGTCAGCCGCACAAAGCCATCAGCTCCTTTCTTTCGGAGCTTGTGCGACAAAGGTTTACTTCTTTTGTTTATACAGTATGGGTAGGCCGGGGCCCTGTCCCGACCATCTTATTACTCCTAGAGTCTTGCAGATTGTATCTTTCCCCTGTGGTTAGAGTGTAGGGCCATATGTTATTTAGATTATGGGTGCAGGCCGTGTGGGGCCTTGTTTAGCTGTTTATTTTTCACAGGTGGCTATAGGCCTTGTCGACCGGGGATTGCATTTGCAGCCGTTATATAGCCTGTTGTTTTCTAGATTCTACTGTTAGAACCGGCCTTGCACCAGAGGTGCTTAGGCTCAGTCAGCTCAGCAATTTAGATCCTAGTATGGCACCAGGTGCCAGTCATGCCTCCCAAGGCGGGGCGTGACATTCTCTGCCGAAGATTCAAATCTTTCTGACTTAATACATACTGAACGATTTTATGATCAGTGAAGACATCAACATGGATACCATGCAAATATTATAATCCAAATCTTCAAGGCGAAAACTACCGCTGTTAACTCAAGGTCATGAGTCGGATAATTCTTCTCATGAATTTTAAGTTGTCTAGAAGCATAGATGATTACCTTACCATGTTGCATCAACACTCACCCAAGACTAACTCTGGAGGTATCACAATAGACCACAGAGCCATTTGTATCCTCTGGTAGGGTCAAAATAGGAGCAGAAGTGAGTCGAGTATTTAACTCTTGAATGCTCTTCTAATAGCCGTCGGACAACTGAAACTTGACCTTCTTCTGGGTCAATGGGTCAAAGGAGAAGAAATGGATGAAAACCCTTCTATAAACCTTCTGTAATAGCCATCTAAACATAAACTGCTTCTAATATCGAATGGAGTGATGGGTCTAGGCCAGTTCTTCAAAACTTCTGTCTTTTGAGAGTCTATCTAAACGCCATAAGTAGGTATCACATGTCCAAGAAATGTTACGGACTGCAGCCAAAACTCACACTTGCTAAACTTTGCAAACAACTGGAGGTCCTTAAGAGTTTGCAGCACAACTCTCAAATGATCAACACGCTCCTTCTCACTCCAAGAGTAGATTAAGATCTCATCTATAAAGACAATAATGAACATAACCAAGTACTACTTGAATACCCTGTTTGTCAAATCCAAAAAAGCTATAGAAGCATTTGTTAGTCCAAAAGACATAACTAAAATTTCATAGTGCCCATATTTAGTTCTAAAGGTTGTATTTGGAATGTCACACTCTCTGATTCTAAGCTGATGGTAGCTAGATTTGAGGTCTATTTTAGAGAAGCACCTAGCACCATGAAACTGATCGAACAAGTTATCGATCATGGAAATGGGATACTTATTCTTGATTGTGACTTTATCCAGCTGACGAAAATTGATGCACATTCTTAGAGAACCGTCTTTCTTACACATAAAAAGGACTGGAGCACCCTAAGAGAAAATACTGGGCCAAATAAAACCCTTATTTAGAATGTCCTTTAACTGCTCTTTCAACTCCTTAAGCTCAACTGGAGCTATTCTATAAGAAGGAATACATTTTGAAGGAGGTCTATCCCAGAGTCAAACTCCCACTCGGGAGGGAATGACGGGCAGATCCATTGGTAACACTTCTAGAAATTTAGTAATGGTTGGGATTAATTGAAGAGTTGGGGTTCAGACTTAGAATCCCTCACTTGAACTAAGTGATATATGCAACCCTTGGAAATCATCTTTCTATCCTTAAGGTAAGAGACAAAATGAGGCACTGTGGAACTAGCCTTTCATTCTAAGACAGGTTCACCTAGGAACCAGAATTTTTCTATTCTGGTTCTACAGTTGACTGAGACATAATAGGAATGTAACCAATCCATGCCAAGAATGACATCAAAGTCGGTCATACCTAACTCTTCTAAATTAATATGGTGATTTTTTGGAAAACTAAAACTGGGCAATATCTATATATCTTGCTTGCTATGACTTAGTCACCCATAAGAGTAAAGATTGAGAAGGGTTCTGAGAAGCAATCGAGACTAACACCAAAGTTTACTGCAACATAAGGGGTCATGAAGGATAATGTGGTCCCTAGATCTAACAACACATAATCATCAATATAAAAGACTTATAACATACCAGTGACTACATCTAGTGAGTTTTCCTGATATTGGCAAGAAGGGAGAATATAAAAGCAATTTTAGTGCTAACCGCCACCTGCACTAGAGGCGCCTAGCTGGGATGGGAGAACTACTGGAGTTGCTGAAGAGATGGCTTGAGTACGACCCTTCATATCTCCTTTCTTAGATGATGGACAGTCTCAAAGTCTCTCACTGAGCTTACCACACCCAAAACAACCATCCTTGCCAATCAAACACTCTCCGTGGTGGTTCCTCCACACTTCTTGCAAGTCGAGAAGGTACGACCTCCGTACATGTTCCATTGAGACCTAAAGCCTAGTGCTCTAGCCCTTTGACTCCTTCTGGACTAATAAGATAGAACACTAACTGAGAAGGTGTTGGGGATGATGGCCTTTGCTGGAACTGTGAGCGATTCGCACTATTGACTTTTGTTGAAAAACTCAAAGTTACCGATTTGGTCTCTCTTATTTTTCCCTTTCTCTTTACTTCAACTTTTCTTCCTCAATATGTTGAGCATATATCATAATTCAGGAGATATCCATATCCCAAATGAGAATAGTGTCCCTACACTCCTTGGCCATCAAATCTGAGACGCTTGAAATGAACTTACTTATTTGAGCCCATGGCTCAACAATCATCTCTGGAGCATATGTAGATAGCTAAGTAAACTTAAGAGCATACTCCTTAACTAACAGATAATTCTGCTTCAAGTTGATGAACTCCCCAAACTTTGCTCCATCAACTTGCGAGGAAAGAACTAGTCCAAAAAGGCTGTCACAAATTTATCCCAGTCAACTGGAGCGGCATCCTCACAACGACATTCCTTCCATTGCTTAAACCACATATGTACCACCCCCTTCAACTAGTAGGATTCAAGTCTGCACTTTCATCCCTTGTGATACCCATAATCCAAGTGATTTTCTAAACCTTGTCGATGAAATTCTATAGATCCTTGTCCACCTTCAAACAATGAAACTCAGGTGGGTTTATTCGAGTGAAGTCTTGAATCCTAGAAGCTACCTTTTCCTATTTGAGATCACAAATGTGATTGCCTAGTTGTTAACCTAAGCGGTTATGTCTTGTGCCAACATCTAGAAGGCAACCTGAATTTTGCATTAGAGACCTGATCATTCACGGGCTCTGCAGGCGTTGGTGGTGCTGGATGGTTTACATTCCTTTTTCCATTTAGTCTTTTGGGAGGCATTTTCTGTAAACACGTATAGCATGAGTTAGAATTATAAATAGAGTTGGACTCTATCACACGATAATGAACATGAAAGAAGGAAAGTTTTCCTAAGATCGTTTCGTAGCCTCTTCCTCATAAGTGTGGCGTGCTTCACACCCATGAAAAATACTCTACTTAATGTGAATATCAAACACCCTAGGATACTTTTAAACTTGATGCTCTAATAACAGGATTATCATGACCCGAGTCTACACCCTAGAAGCGATATGGTACTTAAAATCACAAGTAATCCCAAGGTAACCCATGGTAACAACATGAAACTAATCATGTATTGAAATGACTGAGCGAAAGCCGAACTAACACATATATAATTAACTGAATGAGTCTGTAAAATAAAACAAAATATTTAATCCAAAAATAATGTAAAAGCTAACCAAGTTGAAATATCTATGTCAGAAAAGCGTCTAAGATTTGATGAGCTGAAGGGACAGATCCTAACTAAATGTTGAAACTGAAATGCAAAGAGGTGACTAAAATTTGTTCTAAAATGATGAGGACTCACCAATGGTGAACTGGTTTTGGAGTGTATCTGACTACGCGACTGAATCTGATTACCTGAACCTATATTATCAGATGATATAACACAAAAAGTATGCGGTCAGTATTTTAAATGTAGTGCGTATGTGAGATATGTAAAACATAAAAGACTTGGGGAAAAACCACACTGATAACTGAAATCATATTGTATAAGTAAAATGTCTGAAAAGAACATAAAATGATGTACAATGACCCAAGAGTAAAACATGCATATAAAGCTGATCAAATAAGTCATAAAGTAAATTCATTGAATTAAAAGAATGGGCATGCATGAATAGAACTAAAATATATCTGTGGGGAAATCATGAGGGAAACATAATATATAATAATTCATAGTTTTTTCATAAAGAGATTTTAGCCCTAAAAATCATGAGNAAAACATAAATTTAGACTTGAGTTTTGGGAATAAGGGTGAAATAAATCCCTTACCTATAATCCTACATATCTAGACTGACGTGTTCTTGATAATTACTTGAGAATCCAAGGGATTATAGAGGAAGAACCCTAGATTTTCTTGAGATCCTAGGAGCGTACTGGTTCTCTCTATGTTTTTTGATGTTTGCGAGGGAGTGGGAGATTAGTGGACTAATGACCCCTTAACTTCCCTCTAATAAGACCCAAAATGACATAATATAGGATTTAAAACAGAAGAAGTTTTGAAAATACCCTTAGACAACCATTCTAAAATTCTAGATTTTTGGTTCCCACGGGCGGTCCTTATATTGACAGACCCTCGATTGGTCCGCCTTTTGTTGCTTTGCATCCGGGAAATTTTAGGAGTTTTTCCATGGTTGATAGGATGGACTATCAACTGAAACTACAATCTATGGACTCATCTGTAGACTTCCCTAGAAAAGGTGGCCAATTCTCTAAACATTTTCCACGGCTAACAGGATGGGTCATCCTTCTGGACAATGACCTATCGACTGTGTAATACCCCAAAAAGTCCCTAACATCAGAACCTAGACATAAAATGAAAAACTAGCAGAAGTGGAACTATTTCCATAGGACAAGTGCACACAACGAGTCTTAGTGAGGAAGGACAACTCATGGGTGCCAGTTGTTGTCACCAAATACAATCTAGAACCCAAGTCAAGTCCAGACAGCATGAGTCAACGGATGTCTCGTGGTACCATAGAATGATCCGTCCTGTCTGGCCGTTGTGTAAGGTTTAGAAATTGTTCAAATCTCCACTAGTGACCACGAGTCACGTTACAATAGGACAACTCATCCTATCCAACCATGGGATAAAATTTAGAAAGTAATCAAACATGTTTTGCTGACCCACGATTGCACACCACAAATCATTGTATGACACAATGAGTCATGCTGTGACTTATAGGGAATGGACGATAGTTTTTCAATATGATATTTCAGGGGTATTTTTGTAACTTTTGAAGTTTTTAACTCCTAAACTACATCATTTAGGGTTCTTTTAGAGGGGGATTAAGGGGAGTTAGTCGATCCTTGTTCTCATTCTCTCCTAAATACTCAAAAATAGAACGTCAGAGCCATTAAACTCTCTCAAGTCAAGAACTAGGGTTCTTCTCCAAAAGCTTAAAGATTCAAGTTATAACAAGGATTCTCCAACTCCAGGTATGTGGGATTTCAACAAGGATTCTCCTTTTATCCTTGTGCCCCAAAAGATTTTAGAAAATATAAAAATCCCAGTCTTTTAGAAATCATGTCTTAAGGCCTATTCAATTTAAGATTTCCCTTATTGTCTCAATGTTTTCAAGACTCATATGATTATTATTGCATGATATTCATGATTTTATGATCAGTTACATATTCTATTTTCATGTCATTAATTTTAGCATGGTTTTAAAGTTTAGTATTTATGATTTAGCATTTCTTTAGAAAATCTTAGTGTGTTAGGACATATGATTCCATCATGATTTCACCATGCATATTTTGACAGCATAACTAGTATTTTTAGGTCCTTTAGACTCTCAGAACACTTTTAGATAAAGTAGCTTCTGACTTAGACTTAGAACACCAGTTTTTGAGCTATCAGTAAAATATCAGTTGGGAGTAATACTTAGCACCAAGTGGACCAAGGTTCAGGTTACCTAGTCCCATAACTACGTGCCACTGTAGGTCTTAGCCTGAATGGGCATAAGTTTTTAATGATCACATCAGCCATTCCTTTATACCCTAAAAAGGTATACTAGGTCCTCTCGATGGGATGTATACATCGTATTCCATGTTTAACTCATATGTTTTTGTTGATTAGCAGGCTTCTGCCACAGTTTATTACAGTTACATTTTCAGTCTCAATTTAAGACTCAATTTTTAGTGCATGTACATGACACTCAAACATGTTTTACTTGTTTTTATAATATGCATCCTCACACTATTAATCCATATTAGTATTTATGCGTGTCAAGTAGGCTCATTGTACTATAGTTTAGTTTATGCATTCAATTTGTATTCAGTACATCATTTTAGATTATCAGCTTATTTCATTTAGTTAGCTGCATATTTCGTATGCTTAGTATATTCAATGTACTGATCTTCATACATTCTATTACACTCTATCCTATCATGACATAGGTTCAGGTACTCAGGTGTAGCATCATGGTTAGCTTCAATATGGTGCCCATCAGCAGCTGTCAGTGGTGAGTCCTCATCATTCGGGGGTTGGAGTTATACTCATTTTTGTTGTCTTTATTCTTATGTTTAGTTTTAGCTCTTTAGAGTTAGCTGGGGACTTGTCCCAGCAGCTCATCAGTTAGTACAGGCTTTTAGATTGATAGTTAGTAGTTTCAGCTTTGTGTTTTAATGTTAGACTTAGTATTTATCTCTCCGACTTATTGTAGACTATTTATTACTTAGTAAGTTTTATAAATTTAGTTTTGCTTCCACTCAGTTTGTTTATAAATCAAATTATATTTGTGTCATGCTATGCCATGGATTAGCTCGAGGTCACTTGTGTCTCCAAGCGCCGTGTCACTTCCAGGGTATAGACTCGAGTCGTGACAAACTTAGTATCATAACATCAAGTTTAGGAGTGTCATAGGGTTACCGGTCATATTGCCCAAATTACACCTTTAGATGAGATATAAAGAGGTTGATGTTCAAATATAGAAACCAACAAGGGTTGAGGTCAAATCCCACGAGGAATATGGCGAGGACCTCAGTTAATGCATTTGCTATTACTATCAGTCTACTTATTTCCTATGGGGGAGGTTTCTAACAAGAAATAATGTAAAAATAGCATGTAGCAGTGAGTGGGTTCTAGGATAGAATTGATTTTATTCAATGAGTGAGTTGACTAGGATTATGTTCCCCATAACTTCATAACAACACAGGATTGATTATACTAGTGATATATTCTGGTGTTTAGCATGAAACATCAGTAAGTTAATTTCACCTAAATGGTTGATCCCCTAAATAGATGATTATTACTATGAAACTTGATCCATATGCGAATGTGCACTTGATTTACCCTTACCTTAGCTATCGGATTAGCTATTCTTGGTCAAGGTCAAGCTATTAGATGAGGGTTTATAGTCTCAAATCTCTGTTGTTAATCCCTTTTCCATTCATTACCCTTTTGGTCCGATGAGTAAGAATAAGGCAAATTCTATCGTTCGCTATCATTAAAACATAATTAAAATGAAGGGAAGAATAATACATGCATAAAGCCCATTCAAGAATCACTAAGTATTTTTCCTATATGTGTTGATTCATCATGGTTCTCGCAATCCTAGTTATAGGATTTAGCTACCAATGCTTGAAGAATTATGATTAACAATTGTATATGAAGAAATCATAATTATAAACTTACAAGAATTGGTAGATGAAATATGTTCTTGGATAATCAATAGGCACCATAAATCAATAATCAAAGATTGTTTGAATCTCTAACACCTAAGAACAAAACTAGGAATATTGTTTCTTAAACTTCAATATCGAACAACAATCCTAAATGTGCGTTAAAAATTCTAAACCTATAAAAAAATTAAATAAAGTATTTATACATATAAAAGAAATCCTTTCCTAAATAAATAAGGAAGTCAGGGTCGGTAGTGATGACGACTCATTAGTGGGCCTAATGAATCATTAAGTGTTATAATGGGTCCTTGTACAGCAAAATCGCCTTCTTGATGACGGCTCAACCAGTGACTCGTTAAGTGATGTAACGAGCGTCAAGTCCTTTGTTGTATCTGGGGCTTGAATTTCCAGCATTATGAATATGTGCTCATGACTGCTCCCGATGAGTCGTTAAGTGTTCCAATGGCTCGTTACTCCTTCCATCCCGACTCTCACTACTTCTGCTCCTATTCTGAACTTCTGCAGACTGTTGTACATGATGAGTCGTTAAGTCAGAGGACGGCTCATTGCTCCTCTCATCAAGTCTCTTACCAGTTTGTTCACTTTTTGCTTCCAATTCTAACGACACACATAACGAGTCATTGTAAGACTTGATGAATCATTTTGTCTGTTTGTCACCAACACTTCTGAAAGTCCGTTCTCTAATTCTAGGACCTCTTTATATAACAGTTCATAGGACGAGTCATTTCCACTAATGATGACTCGTTACCTGCCTCATATTCCAGACTTGGCCCATTGTTTTGTCATTTTACCTTGTTCACTTTCCGAACCTATTTCCCTGAAACACCGAACAAACACACCTCATATCCATATAAACATACCTAGGATTAATATCTTTTATTAGTTTTAAGCATCAAAAGTTCCGTAAAGCCATGGCACATCAACACTCTCAACATATAACTATTGCATGTCCTCAGGCAAAGAGAACAAAACTACACCTATGCTTTAACTAAAACAAACCAGGAGACCTACAACAGTCATAAACTCATGGAATAAATGAATTAAACTTTCTAACTCCTCTTGTATTATCAAACAAAAGTCATCGTGCTTACGTAAAACTTTTTACCAGGACACGAAGGGATCAGGGAATGGGATTCTATTATCAACTGTCAACCATGCATGAAGATCTATAACACTTACCTAGACAATTAGAAGTCAATGGTGTCACCCATGTTCCCTCACAACAAAAAAGTCCCAATCACTCAAAAATATAAATGAATACAATTTAAAATAGGGATTGTGTCAAGTGCAGTAACTCTCACAATGATGTTCAAACAGTGGGCATACAAAACCACAGGCTTGCCCTTATTTTTTATATCTTAGCTGGTCAGAAGTTTGGGTTAGGATCACCATACGACTTTTTTAGGCTTGTAATGTAGGCTCGGGGATGAGTATGGTATATTTGGGAATAGTAACTTGACCTCCTTAACACTACACTACATTTGGCTCCACTTTTAATATCTTTTCACTTTTCTCCCTTTTTTCATCTTTTAATACTACGGGTGCGACATTTTTTTCTGTCCATTTATTCTCTTTTTTTATTTTTTATTTTTTCTTTTCTTTTGTTCAAAATTTGCATTTCTTTCTTTTTATCACTTAAGCACATTGCACCTGCCTTTCAATTTCATGATTCTCCCATTTCACAACCAACTTTTCTTATGCATACCTATACTAGCCACCCTCAATTTAGGCAATTTGCCTGAGTTGAGGTACATAATATCCAAGGAGGGACCAGAGCCAAAATAGTTGCACAATAATCAAAGAGGGAGGGTGACTTGGGTAATCAAATATTTTACACCGCAAAAAATCTTTGGTAATTATTTGATGTTTGATGCTATGTTAAGGGAAGCACGGGTTGTATATTTGCCGTAGATGACAAGGGAAATGTGTACGAATGGAAAACCGAAGAGTACGTGAAGTTTATAATTAAGGTTCAAATTTAAATAACCATATCTCCTAGTATATAATGAATCAAAAGCCTCACGACCTATAAAATTAAAGGTCTTTGAGTTTAGTTTTCAGAATATCAAACTGCTCATCAATTGGAGTACGGAGTGAAAAGTTAGACATTTTACCATGACACTGTCGGGCAGTAAGGAGGCCACCGCCCTAAAAACGGCCACCGCCCAACTTGCTTTATATTTTAAGTCATGACTTATCAAATCATTTTCAATGTTTCCAGAATTAAGGTGCCTGCTTATCCTCTGAAATTCTCTCAAATTTCCAGCAAACAACTAAGGAAAACACTAATCTAAACTCCATTAAACTAAATCTAAGTGAAGGGGATCTACCATAAGGTGAAGGTGGTGTGTTGGTGGCTGTTTTGGCTGCACTTGAGAAGTGTTGCTGTGGTGAATTTTCTGCGTTTTTTAAGCTTTCATAAGCTACATATACGCTCACTCTTGGTATGAATTAAAAACATGTATAAAAGGTAAGGATTCTACTACTATCGTTGCTTGAATTTTTTATTACAAGAATAGAAGTTGGAGGTGTGTTTGGTGTGTTGGTGAACTATTTTGTGGTGTTTTGGACAGCAAGGTTTCTGTATTTTTGGAGCGGAAGTTGAGGTCAATTACTCTTTTTTTTAACCAAGAACAAACCCCAGCAAAAGGTAAGTATTTCACCCCTTTTAAACCTCTCAAATTATAAAGCGCAAATTTGGAGATTGCAGCTAAGTGTGCTGCTGATGGACTGTTTGTGAGCTAAGTATTACTCATTTTCCCTAGGATTTTTGGTTGTTTGTTTTTCTAGAATTATACATCATATTGAGGGGAAGAATTACAGAAGAATTAAGGTAATATTTCCTCTTTTTTCTCCCTTAAAAGTTAGTGAAAACTAGTTGAGAAAATGACTAAATGTTGTTGATGTTGCCTTGTGTTGTTGTTGCTATTGCGACTACTATTGTTTAGTTATTTTGGCTGCATTTTGTGTTACAGATTAAGCTTGTCATTGGCCTATAAAACCACTAGATTAAGGAGGTTGAAGGCTGATCATTGAAACAGGAAATTGGCTAGAGAAAAGTTCATCGGAGAAAGGTATGTAAGACATTCTTTGTCTCTTGATTTTCAAGCACGAATTCATGTCAAGGATTAATCTGGCATTCTCCTGTACTTGAGATTATGTAGTAGCATATTATGGTCCTCCAAGTTGTTATAATTACTTCGTATTAGGTTGTGTATTTGCTAAAGAGTTGGAATGCATGAATGTGAAGCATAGAGGGCAATTGCCTTCTATTATGGTCATAGTTGTAAATTGAGTCTAAAGTCCCCTCGGCGTGGGCACTGTGAGCTGGTCCTTTACATTAAGTTATGTATTTTTGGTGTCAAAGTTGTTTCACATTATGGTTGCTAAGAAATTTGGTAAGCGTGGCAAGATGATGACGCGCAGACAAACCTAATATTTGAAATTGGGTTTTAACTCAATAAGGGCTAACGAGGGTAACAAAATGGAATTTCCTTATGACAGTTACCTACCCTCTTATATTAATGTTTTAAGTTACCTAGGGCCATGAGATGGTTCCCCTATCCCTCTTCCATAAGCTAAGCGACTAATTAATGAATTTCTAAATTAACCGATACGTTAAACTTGGAAAGTAGGGCCCGAATGGATAAACAATTGATATTTCTATGGAACCATATTTATTGGAAGGTTATGTACAATATCTAGATATTAACAGGTTATACGAAAAATATTATATANATATGTTTATGTGCTAACTCAGTTATTAAGGGATTGTTATCTTATGGTTACAATTTTAGCCTTACACACCGGTACATTTCATTTGTACTGACGTCCCCTTTCTTGGGGACTTGCGTTCGTGCCGCAGGTGCAGGTAGAGGTTAGGATGGCCAGCTGAGTAGCAATTCATGAGATCAACAGATGGTTGGTATGCTCTTTTTTTCCTTGAGCTAGGACTTAGTTATATATGCTTGAGTTTTGAGATGCAGGTATGGGTAGGTCGGAGCCCTATTCCGACCATCAGTCAATTTACTCTTTAGAGGCTTTGTGGACTTAGTGTGTACAGTGTTATTCAGTTTGTGGCCTCGTCGACTTATTGTTTCTTGGTTTAGCACACTAATTGCGTTGGTTTCATTTTGATTATTTACCCCATATTGTTGAGACCTTATGGGTACAGTTTATTCTTCAATTGATTGTGATAAGTGTTCTGGATGGACAAAGTGTTACAGTTACTGATGTCATATAGCCGGCTTCTCGATCAATCATGAATCGAGTGCCAGTTGCACCCTACCCAAGTTTTGGGGCGTGACAGACTTGGTATCAGAGTGAAGTCATTTCCTAGGGAGTCCACAAGTCGTGTCTAGCAGAATCTTGCTTATGAGTATGTTCTGCACCATACTAATAATCAGGAGGATACAGGGCATTTAGGGGTTGTTTCACTTTGTACATTAATAAATCATGCTATAGAGAAAAGATGTAAGGGTTGTTTGAAGTCTAAATCGTTCTTATGTTTTAGAATTCACCCGAAGTAAGGCAGATGGCTATGAGATTCTTGAAAGGGTCCCAGCCGCCCCTCCTGTCGATTCGAGAAATAGATTATATGCTCGAAGTGAGTTTTTTTTACTCCCCGTGTTATAGTTCCTCTAGTTCTAGTCAGAGCTACCATGAGAAGGGATTCAACCCCTCAAGTAGTCCCAGTTTCAGTAGAGCCAGGAGGAGGTAGAGTTTTTTTTTCCTCCAGCACATTCAGCTATATCAAAGGGATGAGATTTTGAGGAAGCATTTCAGATGTTAACCCGAATAGTGACATTTCAAAAATCAACTGTTGAAATTAATGGTAGGGTTTAGTGGAATAATTCTGAGAGCTGTAGTGCTCATGGGTTTTGAGCTTAAACCCCTTAGCCTTTACAGATCAGTACTTACTAGGGGAACTTCAACGAGTTTGAGTTAGTATGTTTTTGTACCTAAAGCAGGGCAGCATGAGTATTCGTGAATATAGTCTTAGGTTTAATTCTTTGGTCCGATATGCTTTAGATAGGGTGCGAAATATGAGGGGGTATATCAATTGTTTAGTTTTTATAGAGGATATTATTCACCGTCTTCAAGTACCGACATAAAAGTAGAATATAGTGGGGGAGACCAGGTCAATAGGATTATTTAAGGCTCCTTGTAGTGTTTCGAGGAACTAGGTGGCTAGGCATTTTGTTTCTCTTGAAGACTTAGTCCCTTTTTGTTTTCCTAGATCACACTTTAGTTTCAGTTATCAAGACCGCCAATAATAGGTCTTGGTAAAAGCAAAGGTAAAAGCATAGCTTCAGATTTAACATTGATCTGGTATCATAAGTACTGAATGGAAAGTGATATTGGAGTTAATTATATGTCATGGTAGTGTATAAATTTGCTTATGGTTACAAAAGTTCATCGATAATGTAGTGTTAAGGAACGTCCGCCTTATGTTAGATAAATAGAATGAGTTAAATAAATATAGTTTGATATGAAACAATGACTGGAAAGGATATGTTTATGAATATATGGAATGTATGTTTATGACGGAAGACAAGGATGAGTTAAAGGTGTTATGGCATTCGAGGACGAATATTTCTAAGGGGTGGAGGATGTTACACCCCAAAGATTTTTTGGTTGTTATTTGATGTTTGTATGCTATGTTAAGGGAAGTACGGGTTGTATATTTGCCGTAGATGACAAGGGAAATGTGTACGAACAGAAAACTGAAGAGTACGTGAAGTTCATAAATATGGGTCAACTTTAAATAACCATATATACTAATATATAATGAACTAGAAGCACCACGACCTATCAAATTAAAGATCATTGAGTTTAGTTTTCAGAACATCAAACCGCTTGTCAATCGGAGTTCGAAATAAAATGTTATAGACGTTTTACCGTGACACTGTCGGGCAGTAAGGAGGCCACCGCCCTAAAAACGGCCACCTCCCAACTTGCTTTATATTTTAAGTCAAGACTTATCAAATCATTTTCAATGTTTCCAGAATTAATGTGCCGGGCTTATCCTATGAAATTCTCTCAAATTTCCAGCAAACAACTAAGGAAAACACTAAGCTAAACTCCATTAAACTAAAGCTAAGTGAAGGGGACCTACCATAAGGTGAAGGTAGTGTGTTGGTGGTTATTTTGGCTGCACTTGGGCAGTGTTGCTGTGGTGAATTTTCTGCGTTTTGAAGCTTTCCTAAGCTACATATACGTTCACTCTTGGTAGGGATTAAACACAAGTATAAAAGGTAAGGAGTCTACTACTATCCTTGCTTGGATTTTTGATTACAAGACTAGAAGTTGGAGGTGTGTTTGGTGTGTTGGTGAACTGTTTTGTGGCGTTTTGGACAGCAAGGTTTCTGTATTTTTGCACAAGAAGTTGAGTCCAATTACTCCTTTTTTAACCAAGAACAAACCCCACCAAAAGGTAAGTATTTCACCCCTTTTAAACCTCTCAAATTGTAAAGCGCAAATCTGATAATTGGCAGCTAAGTGAGCTGCCAATGGACAGTTTGTGAGCTAAGTATTACTCATTTTCCTTAGGATTTTTGGCTGTTTATTTTGATGGAATTATACTTCATATTGAGGGGAACAATTACAGTTGAACTAAGGTAAAATTTCCTCTTGTTTCTCCCTTAAAAGTTAGTGAAAACTAGTTGAGAAAATGGCTAAATGTTGTTGATGTTTCCTTGTGTTGTTGTTGCTATTGTGACGTCCATTGTTTAGTTATTTTGGCTGAAGTTTGTGCTATAGATTATTCTTGTTATTGGCCCATAAAACCACTGGATTAAGGAGGTTGAAGGCTGATCATTGAAATAGGAAATCGGCTAGAGAAAAGTTCATCGAAGAAAGGTATGTAAGGAATTCTTTGTCTCTTGATTTTCAAGCGCGAATTCATGCCGAGGATTAATCCAGCATTACCCTGTACTTGAGCTTCTGTAGTAGCATATTATGGTTCCTCCCAGTTGTTATAATTACTTGGTATTAAGTTTTGTATTTTCTAAAGAGTTGGAATGCATGGATGTGAAGCGGAGAGGGAAATTGCCTTCTATTATGGTCATAGTTGTAAATTGAGTCTGAAGTCCCCTCGGCGTGGGCACTGTGAGATGGTCCTTTACATTATGTTATGTATTTGTGGTGTCAAAGTTGTTTCACATTATGGGTTCTAAGAAATTTTTTAAGCATGGAAAGACGACGACGCGCAGACATACCTAATAATTGATATCGAGTTTTAACTCATTAAGGGCTAACGAGGGTAACGAAATGGAATTTTCTTCTGATAGTTACCTACCCTCTTATATTCATGTTTTAAGGTACCTAGGGCCATGAGATGGTTCCCCGATCCCTCTTCCTTAATCTAAGCGACTAATTAATGCGTTTCTTAATTAACCGATACGTTAAACTTGAAAAATAGGGCCCGAATGGATAAACTATTGATATTTCTGTGGAACTATCTTTATTGGCAGGTTATGCACAATATCTTGATATTAACAGGTTATACAAAAATC
>JACEIK010002131.1:37288-55522 GCA_018107945.1 Datura stramonium | reverse complement strand
CTTGTGCATTTCTTAATTGCATTTTCATCTCATTATAGAGTTATTATCAGGTTTCAGTTTCCAGGATTCCAGGTTGTTACCATTCCTTATTCCTGGTTCATTTATCTTGACTTCAGTTATGTTATAGTATGTTGTTATCAATTACAGGTTGCAGAGTTCAAGGTTATATTTATCCTTTATATGTTTATGTGCTAAGTCATTTATTAAAGGATTGTTATCTCATGGTTACAATTTCAGCCTTACATACTAGTACATTTCTTTCGTTCTGACGTCCCCTTGCTTGGGGACCTGCGCTCCTGCCGCAGGTGCAGGTAGAGGTTAGGATGGCCAGTTGAGTAGCAGTTCGTGAGATCAACAGATTGTTGGTATGTTCCTTTCTTCTTGGAGCTAGGGCTTAGTTATTTATGCTTGAGTTTTGAGATGCAGGTATGGGTAGGTCGGAGCCCTGTTTCGACCATCAGTCAGTTTACTCTGTAGAGGCTTTGTGGACTTAGTGTGTACAATGTTATTCAGTTTGTGGCATCGTTGGCTTTAATGTTGCTTGAGTTAGCACACTAATTGCCTTGGTTGCATTTCGATTGTTTACCCCGTATTGTTGAGACCTTATGGGTCCAGTTTACTCTTCAATTGATTTTGATAGGTGGCCTGGATGGCCTAAGTGTTACAGTTACAGATGTCATATAGCCAGCTTCTCGATCAATCATGAATCGAGTGTTAGTTGCGCCCTACCCCAGTTTTGGGGCATGAAAAAATAAACGGTTCATTTAAGGCTGAAAACTAGTATCACAGGATGTTTAATTTCGTTTGGTAGGTCATTTAGGCTAAAGTGGATTGATTTGAACAATGGACTATGATCATTTCCTATCTAACTATCGTACAACCTTGGTATGACTAACCAAGTATGTTCTAGATTGTACACACAACAGTTGAATTAAGTAAGCGTCTCACACTTACATTACACAGGATAACACTATTACTACCAATTTCTAGTTCATGCACACTCATACAATGGCTATCACATTCACAACATCAATTCCATGCGAAGATCCACAAAGGTCATGATATTAACATTAAACATACAACACACGAAAACACAAAAAATTTAGGAGGGGTATTATTTAACACTTTAAAAACATATCACATGCTCGCCATTTTACTTGATTGCCCTAAGTCCTCCTATATTTCGTCTGACCACACATAAGATAAAACACAACACGAACCCTAAACATGTCGATTCTACTAGATAAAGAATCCCGAGGAAAAGAAGGTCCGACAAGAAAAACCCTCGGGTTATGTTCAGTAAAAAAGAAAAGTCAGGTACTACCCCAACCCCATCAAAAAATACATGCATCGCCCTTGACACATTGAAATAGTAAAGTGTAGGGATAAGGAACATACCTGGGACATCCTAGACGTCTATGGTCTGAGCAGTGGGAGGTGTAGTTGCACCCCAGCCTCTTCTCTTGTGGCACCTGTAGTAACCGACACACTCTCTGAACCAACAGAACTCGTACCCTCTTCACGAGCTCTAGAGATATCAAAATCTATCCTCTCTTAGGCCTCATCTTTGGACAGCCTCATCGTGCCTCAATATCGCGCCTCTCTCACTTCTTCTCTCACAGCAGATCACTGCTGTCACCTCACTTGCCTCATCCCTAGGCCTCTTGCCTTTTTCCTCTGCCACAGGCTATTTGGTGAGGAAGCCGACAATTGGAGGCAACTCCTCCTCACACTCTTCCTTAGCAGTTGGAATCACCGGCGGTGGTATAGCAGAGATCTGCCATGCTGATAACTCTCTCATTTCTGCTCTAAGGGCATCGACTTTGTCATACAACCATGTCAATTCTAGCATTTGTAGCTATGCGAGGTGCTCATCCATCCGCCTATCAAACACATACAATATTCAATTCCATGTCTGAGATAAGACTTCCATATCATTGGTCATCCGAGGCTTCACCTGCTCTATTAGCACTTTCACCTGAAGTGCGGTGTTTTCCTGCTTCTTTTCTACTTTAGCTAACCGCCTAACCATGTCAGTGATAAACTCCTGTGAAATCATGACTAGGCCGGCTGGTGAGGACCATGAAGATAAAACTGGTGGTCTGGTTGTTAGTGTAGTGGAGGACAATACCAGATCCTCGGTGGCCATGGGCACAACTACTGTAGCGGTGATCTCAGGCTGACTACCTGCCTCATGGGAAGTTGGAGGATCTATCTCTAATTCGGGTGAACCTTGGAGTCCCAATATGCGGGCCTCTACACAATACCTCAGCTAGAATGGCAATACTAGTAGATATGGAAATCTGACTCTTGGCCTTAGAGACCGGATTTGTGTCATCTCTGATCAGGCCAATATTGGTGATTTTGGGCACATTTATCTCCTAATCAATCACAAGAAATTTGAGGACCTGGGACTCCCTACACAGCCTAGCCAACAAGCACAGAAATGGAATTCTCGTGCTGTCAAGTACAGATCTCTCCCGAATTTCCTCTACAATGTTCCTCGAAAAATTTATCTCATACCTCTCCATTATGTTGGCCACCAATGCATCTTGTCCAGCAACACAATATTGTCATTACTGATTGGCACCAGGTGATGTCGCACCAGTGACCACCAGAATTTCTCCTGAAAGTTCAGAGTCACCTTTTTTATCTATGCCTCCTGATTGGTAAGCCACTCCATGACTGTACCTTTAGTAGTGATTACTTGTGCTAACCATGTGTACTGCCTCTTTTTGTCCTCAGCACATAATCTCTTGGTCTTTATCTTTTGCACCTCACTCATTCGGTGATCAAACTCGGCCATGTTGGTCGGAGGCTCAAAATCTATCCCATACAACATACGCGAGATGGTGCACTCCGATATGTCTACCGGTATCTCCTACATCATCACTCTAGTCAGGGCTGGTAGCTTTTTTTGATTTTGGCCTCCCAAGGCCTGATCTTTTAGGGTGGCCATATATGCTACATAAAATTCTTGGACCAATGTTGGGCTATAACTTCTGGAAGGTTAACTCAACCTGCTGGACTTGTACATCACAAATAAAGCCTGAATCTCTGGCAGGTCTTTGATCTCGGTAGTGACCTATCTTGGCTCCTCATAAATGCTCCTCTTTAGGTGACCCTTATAATTGGCAGCAATGTCTCGATTATAAATCACACTCATGCCTGGAAGAGACTATTTGTTAACAAGCCTATTTTTTTTGGTGCTCATCCGACAAAGTGGGGAGAGGTGTCCAAAGTCTCAGTCTAATTGTTGGCAGCACTTGAGTCCTTATTGGGGGACTCACTGCCCTATCTAGCACTAGACTCACCCCCTTGTTCCTCTAGGGATGAGTCTCCATCTTCCTCTATTTCGTTGTTGGGAGGGTCCTGTGCGAGTGAAGTTGGGGACTCGACCATGGCTATCGGGATACAGGGATTTTTAGTCCTAGCCCTAGCCGATCTCTGCTCCAACTGTTCCTCCTCAATCTCATACTCCTCTATAGAGCCACTCGACTCTTTAGAGGATGTTGGTTTATCGACCAACTAATGAGCCGAGGGATGTCCTTTGGCCGGCCCCTGCTTCTTGGCCCTACTCTTCTTGGAGGTTCCATTTGGTGCCATTGTAACTGTGGAATTAAAGTTAGTTCCCAAAATATCAGTATAAGTTTGTAAAAAGAAGTGTCTTATTACAATCAGGACGAGCAACTTGACGAGTCATCGCCATTGATGATGGCTCATTAAGTCATTCATTATGTGCATTTCGGGATTTCCTAATGTTTTCCAGTAAACTTTATGACTTGACTGGACAAGTCGTTACTTGTACTAACGGCTCATTAAGTCATTTATTACTTCAACTTCCGAACTCAACAAAATTAACCCACTTAGGAAGAGTCATACAACGAGTCATTAAGTGTGACAACGACTCATTAAATGACTCATTCGTAAGAGTCCAGTATTTATTTATTTTAAGTTAGTGGTGACGACTCATATAGAGACTCATTAGGTGACCCCACGAGTCATTGCATGAACTCATCGCTGTAACAGGCTATTTTCTCAAATTTATCACTTTGTTCATACTATGTTACTTAGACTTCACCCATTTCAAAGTTTGGCAACTAATTTCTGGTGGGAGTTAAGTAGGCAAAACAATCCAAGCTTTGTTACCAAAGCAATTACAAATCTTAATGCCTACCGACTCAATGGGTATAGACAACCCAAAACCACCACCGTTCAAACCATCCACACATATTCACAAACTCATATGACACAATTATGCTCACAATTATTAACCCAAGCCCTAGTATTGTTCAAAAATATCGACAGTAAATTTCAAGTCACCTAAGGTTAATCATGATTCCAAATTTAAAATACAACCGATCAGTTGCAAGCCTGGTAGGGTAGATGGATACATAAGTAAAGTAAACACTCACTTAGTTCTATGATTAATTTGAATGAAGTAGATGAGAGAATGATTGATGAGTTTCGGACTGTGATGGGGAGATTAGGTGCAATGTGTAGCCATGCGGTGGGGTAGTGACAGTGATGAGTCGGTGTGTATGTGTGAGAATGACGTTGATGATTAGTAATAGGGGTGAAATGTTTATTTAGGAGCTTTGAATGGGGGAGAACATGTGCAATTAACGGAAAAAATCAATTTTATACATATTAATCGTGGGTCGGGTTGGGTGAATATTCGTTAAACCTGTAGACCACGATCTCTTGTAAGGAGTCATTGGAAGAGACCACGACTCTTTATGTCCCTCGTTACATTCTTCCACAAGAAAACTTACTTGGGACCTAACGACTCAGGCAACGACTCATTAGCTATCCTAACGATTCGTGTCTTGAGTCATTGGCCCTGTACCCACAGTGGACTTTCAACCTTTGTCAGGATGAGAGGACCCATGATTCGTTAAGAGACTTAGCAATTCGTTAGTTCATTTTTCAGGTGAACTTCAGATCACCATGTTTTATCTTCAGTGACAATGACTGGTGATAACGAGTCGTTAAGTCCTGTAATGACTCATTCTATGCTTTTTGGCACCAGACTTTAGCAAACAAATTTTTCTCCAATTCAAGTTCCCCTTCTTACTCACAGCTGCACTTGTCCACACACGTGAACACTATATTCAATCTATAATTACATTTTGGGTTGTCTCCCAAGAAACACCTATTTAACATCGTGACATGACGCAGGTATCCTGGTTACTCAAGCTTCACCAAGATACCTCCATGGGTTGCCTCCCAAGCAACATCTGATTTGACGCCGCGGCAAGACACAAGTCTCCAGGTTACTCAAACTTCACCCAGAGCCCAAAGGTCAACTAGTTTGATTTCTTCGCTTGTTTCTAGATATGTTTTGACCCGCTGACTGATAACGTCCAAACTACGCTCCTCTAAACGAGAAAGCGTACACGGTCGTTGCTCAAAAAAAATATTCTCGATGAATGTCGGGGTGGAATCCCCTAGATACTAGTGAATAATGTGTGCAAGAATTGTTTTAGGAAGTCTGAATTAACTTGCACCAATCAAAATAAATAAAACAGTAAATTTTTGGGGGAAAGATGAAATTAACAATGTTGTGGATTCTAAACCAGCTGGCCAAAATAGCAAAATAACCAAAATTGATAGACAATAATGAGTGAGGACTAGAGGTGTGGTGTATATGAGGTTCAAATAAATTAAGGATAAGCTAGCTCCTCAAATCATTGCGAATAAGTGTAAATAACTTCGGATGGATGGCTCCCTATGGTTTTCAACCTCATGGATGCCTTTTTCTCGAGTCATTTGGAACCTCAAGACATAATTCAATTAGTCCAATAGAATTTAGGTTAATAGCTGAGCTATATCTAGTCTTCACTGCTAATTAGGATTATGAATATGGGTTTTGGCTATTTCTAGCCCAACTCCGCACAATCACATCCATTTCCACCATCAAATTCTCTCCCAATACTTGAATTCTTCTCTTTCAAGCTGAAATCAATTAAGAAAAGTAGATCCACATTTGCAATATGGATCATCAACAATAAATTGGAGAGAAATCAACAGATTTACACTAATTAAGAAATATTGAGATGAATTTAGCAATACCCAATCTAATTAAGCACCCATCATTACACACCTCTAGTTGATGATTTAGCTACTCATGATTAAGAAACTAAAGAGTATATTCATCAATAAACACAATGATTTCATTACTAAGAGCAAGAAAAATTAAACTCAAATATGCTTGCAACAATGGTTATACCTTGCTAAGGAAGAAGATGAAAATAAGAAATGCAATATTCAATAATCTCCTCCAATAGGGTTCTTCTCTCTCCAAAGCGAAAGAAATGTTCAAAAAGCTAAAAAGTATGTATGGACTACTTTCTTCTAGACTATATACAAAAAAAGGGCAACCAATCTCCTCTTTTCAGTGTTAGACATAATTTCCCCTGTTCAGGCGTTTTTTCTCTTAAAGGGGAACCGCCGGTTCGCCGGTTGCATTCTGCGAACCACCGTTTGTTTTCTTTTGTAATCCAGTGATATTCCAGCACTATTCGACAACATCTTTGGCAGTTTGATGGCGTCCATCCATGATGCGCTAATTACTTTACTCCTTGATCCAACAAGATCCAACACGTATCGTCAAATTAAACAGTGAGTCACTGGTTGATGTCTGCGGCTGCCATTTTTATTTTCTCCTCAAATCAGTGGTTATCTGCATTTGAATGGTGTTTCGCTGGTGTCTCTAGTGGAGCGCCAATTTTCACCTAATTTCTTTACTCCACTTCTTACTCTTTCTCTTCAAGATAGATACCTACACATAAAAAGGCAAAAAGGGCATAAAATTCATCTAAATAACTTGAAAACTAAGCTAAAGCTAATGCTTAAGAGCCTAATGAGTTGGTAAATTGCCAACTCATCACTGACCGTTCACCTAGAATCTTTTTCCGTCATGGTTCTCCAGCTCTATTTCACCATATGGAAATACTTGCACCACTTGGAATAGCCCTAACCACTTAGACTTCATCTTTCTAGGAAATAACCAAATCCTTGAATTGAATAGCAAAACTAGATCCCTAGGGTAGAAGTCTCTCTGCTCAATTTTTCGGTTATGCTGTATCTTCATCCTCTATTTGTAAATTGCTGAACTTTCATAGGATTTCAAATAAAATTCATCTAACTCATTCAACCGATCAAGCCTCAAGTTCACTACATCACCCGAATTTAGATTCAGCTTCTTGAGAGTCCACATGGCTTTGTGCTCAAGCTCGACCAGAAGATGACATGCTTTCCTATACGCAAGATGATAAGGAGACATACCTATAGGTGTCTTGAAGGTAGCCTGGTATTCCCACAAGGCATCATCTAACTTTCTAGATCAATTCGTCCTATTAGCATTCACAGACTTCGTTAGGATGATCTTAATCTCCCGGTTGGAGATCTCAACTTGCCCACTAGACTAGGGGTGGTAGGGTGTTTCCACCCTATGCTTCACCCTATATTTTTCAAGCAAAGTTCAAAACAACCGGTTTCAAAAGTCCGAGCCCCAATAACTAATGATTGCCATAGGAGTCCAAAACTTAGAGAAAATATTCTACTTCAAGAACGCTGTGACACTATTGACTTCATTGTTGGGAAGCGCAATAGCCTCCACCCATTTTGATACATAGTCCACAACTAAAAGTATGTAGTTCATCCATTCGTGCTCACAAACGGGCTATGAAGTGAATGCCCAAGACATCTAATAGCTCAATATCAAGAATGGAGGTGAGAGGGAGCTCATGACTTCATGATATACTACCTTTCCTTTGACATGTATCACATTCATTTGCAAAATCGTGTGCATCCCCTTGAATACTTGGCCAATAGTACCCACACTGCAGAATTTTGTGGTCTGTGCGGATTCCGCTGTGATGACCCCCAATAGGGGATGAATGACAAGCCTCTAATATGCTTAACATCTTAGCCTCGTGCACACATCTCCGGATTACCCCATTAGCAAAAATGCGGAATAGGTATGGCTTATTCAGGAAAAGCTTCCGCATATTAGACATGAACTTCTTTCTCTAGTGAAAGGATAAATCTTCAGGTACGACATTACTCACCAGATAATTAGCAAAGTCTGCAAACCATGGAATGATATCTTGTGATACAGCTAAAACCTGATCGTCAGGGAATGTGTCATCTATATCCAGCTCATCTTTAAGTGTTGAATCTAACTCTAATCTCGACAAATTATCCACCACCTGATTTTCAGTCCCCTTTTGGTCCTTAACCTCATACTCAAATTCTTGCAGCAATAGTACCCATCTAATCAACCATGGTTTGGCATCCTTCTTTGCCATCAAGTATCGCAGAGCTGCATGGTCTATAAGAACTATCACTTTAGTTCCAAGCAAGTATACCCGAAACATCTCAAATGCAAACACCACAACCAATAACTCTTGCTCAGTCACAGTGTAATTTTTCTGAGCTGCATTAAGTGTCTTGCTAGCATAATAAATTGGATGAAAAATCTTCTAGCGCCTTTGGCCCAAAACAGCACCTAGGGCCACTCTTCTAGCATCACACATCACCTTAAATAGTAAGGACCGGTTAGGTGCAACTATGATAGGAGTAGTAGTCAATCTATCCTTCAAGAATTCAAAAGCCTTCAACCATGCATCATCAAATACAAACTTCATCTCTTTCTCAAGTATCTTGGATAAGGGATTTGAAATGAGAAGTCTTTGATGAAACTCCAATAGAACCCGCATGACCTAAAAAGCTCTAACCCTTTATAGAAATTGGAGGTGGCAAAGTATCTATTACATTGATTTTTTCTCTATCCATAACAATGCCCTTACTCGAAATCTTGTGGCCGAGCACAATACCTTCTTTGACCATGAAATGGCACTTTTCCCAATTAAGCACCAAGTTAGTCTCTTCACACCTCTGTAGCACCTTGCTCAAATGAGCTAAGATCTCATCAAAAGAGTCACCCACAATCAAAAAATCACCCATAAAAACATCGATGGTGTCTTCCACCATGTCTAAGAATATAGACATCATGTAGCGCTGAAATGCGGCGGCTGCATTAAATAATCCGAATGGCATCCTCTTGAAAGAAAATGTCCCATAGGGGCAGGTGAAGGTGGTTTTCTCTTGGTCTTCTGGTGCTATGAAGATATGATTGTACCCCAAATAACCATCAAGAAGGAAATTCCAACCCCTACCTTCAAGTCGGTCTAGCATCCGATCCATAAATAGTATTGGGAAGTGATCTTTCTACGTCCAATGATTTAGCTTTTAATAGTCCACGCATACTCTCCAACCCGTGACTGGCCTCAATTGGAATGAGCTCATTATTAGCATTTGGAACCATGGTGATTCCACCTTTTTTTGACACACATTGGATTGGGCTCACCCATTTTATATCTATAATAGGGTAAACCACGCATGCATCAAACCACTTAATAATCTCCTTCTTGACCACCTCTTGCATAGGTAAATTCAACCTAGCTGATGCTCAATTCTTGAAATAGAGTATGACTCAAGCTGGATCTTATGTGTGAAAATACCTGGTGGGATCCCAATAATATCCACTATGTACTATCCAATGGCCTTCTTGTACCTCTTCAAAATGGAGACCAAAGCCTCCACTTTCCATTCCACCAAGTCTGCTTCTATAATGACGGTAAGTGTTTCCGATTCCCAAAAATACATATCATAAACGAGATGTGAGTGCCTTTAGCTCTAAGACTGGAAGCTCCTCAATAGACTGGTGCTCCAAGACTGGAGGCTTCTCAATAAACTGTAGGATTTAAATCAAGATCAATCTTTTTCAGAGCATAAGTGTACGAACCCATATCGGGAAAGTGAGTTAATTATCTCATCACCCCATTTATCTCATCAACATCTACATTTATCAATGCTGCTGCTAAGTTCTCAAAACCTTTCCTCAACAGGCATCATTGGAAGCTCAGCCTCTAAAATATAAATCACTAAAACCACCCGCATATCATTTGGCTGCTTCATAGACCGACACACATTAAAAGTCACTTCTTCAGTATTCAATTAGAACTTCAATTGTCTGATCTCCAATCTGTAAGAGCACGATCGTTGGCAAGAAATGGTCACTCCAAGTTAATGGGGACTTAAAAGTTCACCTCACAATTAAGAATAACAAAATTGGCCAAAAATATTAAGGACTCAACCTTCAGTAAAACATTATAAAGAATCTCCATTGGATTATTCACCATACAATCTGCCATCAGAAGCTGCATTATAGTTGATCTGGGAGCTCCCAAGCCTAATTATTTGAACATTTCTAGTGGCATGAGATTAATACTTGCCCCCAGATCACATAGAGACTTAGCAAAATTGAAAGTTCCAATAGCACACAGTATGGTGAACGCTCCAGGGTATTCCTTTTTTTGCACAAGAGACACAATATGCTATTGCACTACAATGTTGCAAATTATCTGTGGATCAAAGCTCATGGTCCTCTTCTTAGTGATAAGATCCTTCATAAATTTCGCATAGCCAGGCATCTGCTCAAGTGCCTCGACTATAGGGATGTTCACAGATAATTATTTCAGCATTGAAATAAATCTGTGATAATTCCCTTCTTCGACCTTCTTTTTAAACCTCTATAGGAAAGGTGAAGGAGGTCTAGGAATGAGAGTCAACATTTGAGGGACCTCCTTCTCCTTTCCTTTTTTAGAAACACTCTCCTTTTCAATACTAGGAGTTGTCTTTCTAGTTGCATTATCAACCACAACCTGATCCTTAGAATCTAACACTTATCATCATCAATCAACTCAGGCTCAACTGACTCATCAAACAGAATCAACATAGGGGGATCAATTGTCACATTTCCACTTCTAGTAGTAATAGCCATACAATGATTGTCATTTCTCAGGTTCTGCACTATGTTACTAGAAAGTTTCCCTTCTGCCTCTGGTTCATAGCAACAAACATCTGACCAAGATGCTTCTTAATCGACTTAGTAGTAATGTCAAGGGACTCCACTTTTTGGTTCATCCTGGAAATATCAATGCGGAGCTCTTTAAAATGGCCATCAGTCGCCTCCATCTATTTTTAGACTTTGGCTAACACAACTTCTAGCCTACCCACTAGACTAAGCTTTGTGGTTTCCTGGAGGAACATATAGACCACTTCTATCATTCTTGTACCCATCATGCTTTTTCTAGTCACCATTGTATCTACCTCTACTCTTAGCCTTGTACTGGCCCTGGTTGTAATTATTGTCTCTATAATAGCTCCGACCATAGTTTCCTAGACCTTGGCACCAACAGTTCTGGTTAGACCTTTACGCATTAGTCAGAAAACCCGCACCATGATAATTCAAATAATTTGCTTCCTCCTTAGACTGTAACTCTCTACCATCATTCCTCTGGGCTTTGCCTTTAGAACTAACATCATTTACCTATTTTGTCCCAGCTCCCATAATATTCTTTAGAAGGAGCCCCATCGTGGTTTTAATCTCAACAATATCATAATCTCTCTCTTCATCTTTCCTTCTCTTCTCTGTAGACATAACTACCGCATAAGTACCGGCGAAACCTCTGCCTCTCTTGTGTGCCATGCAAGGTTGGTTTTATTGATTTGGTCAAGTACCTCAGTAGCCTCAATATAAGTGTGAATCATGAATATCCCTCCATAAATAGTATCGACCACCGCTTTTGTATTAGCATTTAGAGACCCATNTGTATTAGCATTTAGAGACCCATAGAAGATCTCCAATAATGTATCCTCCTATATCTTGTGGTTGGGCACTTGTTTAAGCTTTTTATTGAACCGCAACCAAGTCTCATGGAGTGCTTCAGAATTCAACTATTTGAAGTTGTATATCTCATCCTTCAGCCGCATTGCTCTGGAAGGTGGAAAGAATCTCTCCAGGAAAGCCCTTTTGAGTTCCCTCCAAGTAGTAATAGAATTATTTGGCAACTCAGCCAACTAAAGCATTGCCTCACTCCCCAATGAAAAGAGAAATAACCTCAGATGAATTATATCCTAATTCACCCCTAATTGTTTGTATGCCTTTCAAATACCCACAAAATTAGTTAAGTGAGTATGTGCATCATCAGTAGCATAACCTATGAATATCCCCTTCATATTGATAAATTGGATCATTGCGCTAGTAATAACAAACTTTTCCCAGAAGGCAAAGGGAGAGGAATAATAGCACTATTGCACTGGCCTCATCAATATCGACGTCATCATCGTCATCAAATTACTGATGCCTCTGTTGGTCTGGACCTCTATTCCATCTAGCTCGCTCAGCATCTACAACTCGATGTTTCCCTTTAGTAAGCCTAACTGCCTCACATTCCCGTGCATGAGCCTATTCTTTAGCCAACATCCGGGTTGTTGCTTCATCCACTCTCTCTTGCCCCCGGATGCTAACAATTTTCCTTCTATTTATTAGAGTTCGCTCAAGTTTGTGATCAATGGAACCAGGGGTTTTTCTTGGCTCCAGGTACCAGGCATACACAAACCTGAAACCTAGAAAGAAAATAAAAATAACAATGAAACATAAAGAAAAAGGACCAAAAGAAAAGCAAACACAATTACAGCCTAAGCCGTATTCCACGATAATGGCGCCAAAATTTGATATAGCCCAAATTATACCTTTAGATGAGATATAAAGTGGTTGATGTTAAAATATAGAACCCAACAAGGGTTGGGGTCGAATTCCATGAGAAATATGGCGAGGACCTCGGTTAATGCGTTTGCTATTACTATTAGTTTACTTATTTCCTATGGGGGAGGTTTGTAACAAGAAATAATGTAAAAGCCATATGTAGCAGTGAGTAGATTATGGGCTAGAAATGATTGTATTCAATGAGTGAGTTGACTAGGATTTTGTTCCCCATAACTTCATAACAACGTAGACTTAATTATACTAGTGATCTATTCTGTTGTTTAGAATGCAACATCGGTAAGTTAATTTCACCTAAATAGATGGTCCCCTAAATAGATAATTATCACCACACAACTTGATCCGTATGTGGATGTGTACTTGTATTAACCTTACCTTATATTTCGAATTAGCTATTTCTGGACAAGGTAAAGTTATTAGATGATGGTTGATAGCCTCAAGTCTCCGTTGTTAATTTCGTTTTCCATTCATCACCCCCTTTGTCTGATGAGTAAGAATAAGGAGAATTCTAACATTTGCGACCATTAAAAAACTATTTAAATGAAGGGAAGAACAATACATGCATAAACCTCATTCAAGAATCACTAAGTATTTTACCTACGTTTGTTATTCATCATGGTTCCCACAACTCTAGTTATAAGATTTAGCTACTCATACTTGAAGAATTATGATTAACAATTGTATATGAAAAAATCATAATTATAAACTTACAAGAATTGGCAGATGAAATTGCACTTCTTGAATTAATCAATAGGCACCATAAAACAATAATTAAAGATTGTTTGAATCTCCAAAATCGAGGAACAAAATTAGGAAAATTGTTTCTTGAACTTCAATATTGAACAACAACCCTAAACGTGTGTTAAAAATTCTGAACTTGTAAAGGAAATTAAATAAAGTATTTATAGACATAATATAAATCCTTTCCCAACTAATCAAGGAAGTCAGGGTCAATAGTGATGACAACTCATTGGTGGGCTTAATGAGTCGACAAATGTTGTAACGAGTCCTTGTATAGAAAACCTACCTTCTTGATGACGGCTCAACCAATGACTCGTTAAGTGATGTAATGAGTCATCAAGTCCTCCATTTCCTCTGGGGCTACAATTTCCAATATTCTAAATATGTGCTCACGTATGCTCCTGACGAGTCGTTAGGTGTTCCAATGACTCATTACTCCTTATGTCCTAAATCTCCTACTTATGCTCCTATTTTGAACTTCTGCAGATGGTTGCACATGATGAGTCATTAAGTCAGATGATGACTCATTGTGCCTCTCGTCAAGTCTCTCATTAGTTTGTTCACTTTCTACTTCCAATTCTAATGACACATATAACAAGTCATTGTCAGACTTGACGAGTCATTCAATCTGTCCATCACCAACGCCTCTAAAATTCCATTCTATGATTTCAGGCCCTATTCACATAACGGTTCACAGGATGAGTTGTTGCCACTGGTGACAACTATTACCTGCCTTATACTCCAAACTTGGCCCATTTTCTGCTCCTTTTACCCTGTTCACTTTCTGAATCTGTTTCCTTGCAACACTGAACAAAAACACCTCATATCCATATAAACATACCTAATATTAGCAACTTTTCTAAGTCTTAAGTGTCGAAAGTGTTGTAAAACCATACTATATCATTTGGAAGTTGCATAAGATAGAGTCTTTTTTCATAGATGTAAAACACGCCACACTTATGAGGAAAAGACTGCAAAATGTTCTTAGGAAAAGTTCCATTATTTCATGATTCATATTGTGTGATAGAGTGTAAACTCTAATAATCCTTCTAACTTGTGCTTTACGCATTTACAGACAATGCCTCTCAGAAGGAAAAATGAAAATAAGAACCTACAAGCCCCACCAATTCCAGCAGACCCTGAGAATGAATAGGTTACACATATCAAGTTCAGGGTTACGTTCAAAATGCTTGCTCAGGCTATGACAAATCAGGTCAATCAGTAGGCTATTGCAACCACTAATTTGAAAGGAAATGCAACTGTCACTAGAGTCCGAGATTTCACTCGGATGAATCCTCCAGAGTTTCATGGTTCAAGGTGGATGAGGATCCTCAAGACATTATCGATGAAGTTTAAAAGATCACTCGAATCATGGGCATTACTCTAGTTTAAAGTGAAGACTTGTTCACATGTTAGTTTAAGGTTGCAGCCAAGACTTAGTACAAATAGTGGAAGGAGGATATACGTGTTGGTGCAGGCTCAGTTGATTGGGATGAGTTTGTAATTGTATTTTTGGATAGGTTCTTCCCCTGTGAGTTAAGGGAAGAAAGATAGAAGAATTTATTAACCTAAAGTAGAACTCCATGTCAGTTCAGGAGTATGCCTTGAAGTTCACTAAGCTGTCCAGGTATACTCTGGAAATGGTTGCTGAGCCAAGGGCCCAAATGAGCATGTTCATCTCGGTTGTCTTAGATTTGGTGTTCAAGGAGTGCAGGACCGCTATGCTGACTGGGGATATGGATATCTCCTAACTCATGATCCATGCTCAATAGAATGAGGAAGAGAATCTGAAGGAAAAGAAGAAGGAAAGGGAAAACAAGAAGGCCAGAATAAGAAATTTTTACTATTCTCAGTAGAGGTCGGGTGGTAGGAATCATTCATAGCATCAGTAGAAGTCTTTAGCTTCAGCACCTTGTTGGGTAGTGCTCCTTGCCCAAGGCCCCATGTTGATCATAAAAATAGAGCATCTGGCTCCAAGTATCAAGGTAATATTTCCAATAGTCACACTTTTCCAACATATCCTAAGTGCGGTGAGTGTCGTCTTGTCAGTGAAGGTTGTTTTGGGTATGGTCAAATAGACATAGATTGAGAGGTTTCCCTTTAGCTGGATGTGAAAAGACTCAGTACACTACTTCAGCAACCCCTTCAAGTTTCCCAACTCAGCAAGGTCCTTCTTTTGGTATAGGTGGAGGTCAGCATCAGAACTTCTTCTACGAATTGTCATCCCGTCAAGATTAAGAGAGGTTGCCTGATATAGTCACTGGTATGTTACAACTCTTTTAGTTAGATGTATATGTATTGTTACATCCAAGAGCCACACTTTCTTTTTTGACTCCTTATATTATAGAAAGTTTCAATGCAAGTCCTGAAACTCTTTTAGAATCCTTCTCAGTCTCTACTCATGTCGGTGAGTCAGTCATAGTTTGATGGGTATACAGAAATTGCCCAGTCACAGTTCTATATAAAATCACCACAGTTGATCCAGTATAGTTAGATATGCTTGATTTCAATATCATTCTTGGCATGGAGTGGTTACACACCTGTTATGCCTTAGTCAACCGCAGAACCAGAGTCGTTAGGTTTCAATTTCCCAATGAACTAGCCTTAGAATGGAAGGATAGTACCTCAGCACCTATAGGACGATTTATCTCTTACCCTAAGACTAGTAAAATGATCTCTAAAGATTATATTTACTATCTAGTTCAGGTTAAGGATTTCAGGTCCGAAGCCCCAACTCTTAAGTTAGTTTCAGTTGTGATTGAGTTTCCAAAAGTGTTTCTCGAACATCTTCCAAGAGTCCCTCCAGAATGGGAAATTGACTTCGGAATCGACCTTCTCCCAAATACCTAGCCTATTGCAATCCCTCCTTATAAAATGGCTTCATCTTAAGCTTAAGGAGTTGAAAGATCACCAGAAAAAACTCTTAGACAAAGGCTTTATCAAACCCAACATCTCTTCATGGGGTGCTCCAGTTCTATTCATGCATAAGAAAAATAGTTCTCTCAAGATGTACATCGACTATCGTCAGTTGAAAAAAGTCACAATCAAGAATAAGTATCCCATTCCCAAGATTGATGACCTGTTCGATTAGCTTCAGGATGCCAGTTGTTTTTCAAAGATAAACCTCAGATCCGGCTATCATCAGCTCGGAGTCAAAGAATGTGACATCTTGAAGACAACCTTCAAAACTAGGTATGGTCACTATGAATTTGTTGTTATATCTTTTGGACTAACGAATGCTTCCAAAGCTTTTATGGACTTGATGAATAGAGTTTTCAAATTATATTTGGATACGTTCATCATTATTTGCATAGATGATATCCTTTTTCTATTCTCGGAGCAAGGATGAGCATGCAGAACATTTAAGGATTGTCTTGAAAATTCTCAAGGATCACCAGTTATTTGCTAAGTTCAAGAAGTGTGAATTTTGGTTGTAATCAGTAACATTTCTTGGTCATGTTATCTCTAGCGAGGGCAATCAGGTTGATCCTCTAAAGATTAAAGTAGTTAGGAACTGGCCTAGACCCACCTCTCCATCAGACATTAGGAGTTTCTTGGGTTTAGCTGGTTACTATAAAAGAATTGTGGAAGGTCTTTACTCTATTGCTTCTCTTATGTATAGATTGACTCAGAAGAAAGTAAAATTTTAGTGGTTCGATGCTTTCAAGAAGAGTTTTCAGGAGTTGAAGGCTCGACTCACTTCTGCCTCAGTTTTGACTCTACTTGAGGGTTTAGATGGGTTCATGATTTATTGAGATGCCTCTAGAATTGGCCTTGGTTGTGTGTTGATGCAGCATAGTAAGTTTATAGCCTATGCTTCTCGATTTCTCAAGATTCATGAGAAGATTACCTGACTCATGTTCTTGAGTTGGCAGCAGTAGTTTTTTCCTTAAAAATTTGGAGGCACTATCTCTATGGTGTTCATGTTGATGTGTTTATTGACCACAAAATCCTTCAGTGTATGTTTAGCTTGAAGGATTTGAATCTTCATCAGAGGAGATTGCTTGAGTTATTAAAAGACTATGATATGAGCATTTTGTACCATCCGGGTAAATATAATGTAGTGGCCGATTCCCTCGGTAGATTATCCATGAATAATATTGCTCACATTGAGTATGAGAAGAAAGAATTGGTTCTTGATGCTCATTATATTTATCATTTGGGAGTTCATCTGGTTGATTTAGCCGACGTTGGAGTTATAGTTTGGAATGTCTTAGAATCCTCTCTTCTGATGGATGTTAAGGCAAAGCAAGATGATGATCTGATTTTGCTTAAGTTGAAGGAATCAATCCTTAAGAAAGAGGTGGAGGTTTTCTCCAAAGGGAGAGATGGTGTGCTTCATTATTGGAATAGCTTGTGTGTTCGAGATGTAGATGATTTGAGGCAACAGATATTGATGGAAGCCCACAGATGTCATGACCTGATTCTGCACCCTGGACGCGACACGGTGCCTAGAGCCACAAGCAACCCCAAGCTATCCCATGGAATATCATAATACTACTAATATCTAATTTAGAAATAAAACTGAGTATAAATTGAGTTATTATGAAACATCCAAGTAAAAGTACTAAAACAAGTTGAACTCTAACAATTCGTCTGAAACCCTCTACTACTGATGAGCTATTGGGAAAAGTCCCCAACTAACCCTAACGTATGAAAATAGAAAATGACATTTCAACTGAAAAGAGAAAGTACTCTAGTCCTCAAAAGATGAAGATTCACCACTAACAACTGCTGGATATCACCGGTGAAAGTCTAGTTGCGATGCTGAGGCTGGGTACCTGAGCCTATATCATTAAATGATATAGCATAGAAGATATGCGGTCAGTACTTTGAATGTATCGAGTATGTGAGAT
>JACEIK010002131.1:16167-29582 GCA_018107945.1 Datura stramonium | reverse complement strand
ATATAAAATCACATGAAAATGTATCAAATAGCTTAGACAACACGACTAATTTAAGTTATAAAGCGTGTCACGGGACCTATATTATTTCCCGTGATCAGTTTGATCACTAAACTGAAACCCATTCGGGCTAAGACCTATAGTGGCACGTAGTTTTGGGAATGTGGGTACGCTAAACCTCAATCCCCTAGGTGCTACATGCTACTCCCAACTAAAGACCTAACTCTATCTATCTATACTGATAGCTTGAAACTGATGTCCTAATACTAAATCAGAACTACCTATCTGGAAGTTTCTTGAGAGTCTAAAGGACCTGATAAACTAAATGATACTAAAGATCTGGTAGTACTGATAACTGATAAGTGGCATTTCTAACATATTGAGCATACTTATCATCTGAAAACATTGATTTTAAATCAAGGTATTTATGCTAAATTCTTATCTTAAGTGATAATATCATGAAAATGTAACCTTTCTGATAAGCTTTTAAATCATGCAAAATTCAACTCAGAACCATGCTAAAATTAGAGCTAGAAATGAATATGTATAGTTGAATCCAAACTGTGAATTTCACATAATACTACTCATGGGAAACTGAAGAATTTCTAAAATTAGGGAAATTGATAAGCGCCTAAAAATCCTAACTCAAAACTTTCTATAGGGCTTGAAATAGTGAGGTTTTATGAAAATAATTTGGGGCACAAGGGTGAAAGGAATACCCTTGCTACATCTCCGACATACTTGAAGAAGAATCTCTTGGAACGAACCTTGAACCTGCTGAGAAGAGTGAAGAACCCTAGCTCTTTTTTTTGGGAGAAGCTTTGCGTTCTACATATGATGTTATGAAAGTCTAAGTGGAAAATGGGGGATAAACCATTTAACTCCCCTAAATCCTCTGATAATAATGTCAAAAATACGTAGTTTAGGAGTAGAAACCTAGGAAATTATGATAATGCCCTTAAAAATCCATCTGAGAAAACTGTCTGACTTAAAGGGTCATGCAAGGAGTCGTTTGTGGGAATGACTTGTTGGGACCAATCATTGTTTCTGGGCCTGGAATGCTAGTTTCTGAACCTCCTCCAATGGGCAGACATAATGACCCGTTAGAAGACACAATGGGTCATTACATCCATTCGTTTCCACTGGATTAAATTTTGAACTTTCTACACTTCCAATTAATGGCTCATTAGGACGAGTCGTTATATCTTCCAATGATTCATCAAGTGGTTCATTGGGTCAATGGAAAAAATTCTATTGGGAAACTAACGAATGAATTAGCGACTTGTTAGTTCTGACAACGGCCTGTCTGATGAGTCATTTTGTGGGAAATGTTTTGGTTTTCTGTTGTTTCCTACTCTAATTCTGGGGTCTTATCTTAGGAAATTTTGGTGTGTTACATTATTTCCCCCTTGGGAACATTTATCCTCGAATGAAAGCTAACTAAGTTGGAAGGATAGGGAAAGAGCTACAATCCCAATACTAATAGCTCTAGATTGAGTACTAATGGAGTGACTGACTCCAAATAAAAATGCACTACTAAATTGGATTCTTGCAACAAGGATGCATACTTAAGACATGAACATAACTGGATGGCATGAAACTGACGTGAGACTTAGTAGAGTACAAAGGAAGAAACTAGTACCAGATGTTGAAGCCGAGTTGGATGGGAAGAGTGAGGGTACTTAGCCATCATATTTTCTTCGGTTTTCCACATACTTCCCTCTAATTGCTGGTTCCTCCAAAGAACCTTCACTAAAGTGACCTCCTTATTCCTCAACAAACGAACCTGACAGTCAAGAATCTCAACTGGGACCTCCTCGTAAGAGATACTATCTTTTATGCCAACACTCTCTAACAACACAACAGAGGTCGGATCACTAATGCATTTCTTCAACAGAGACAGATGGAAGACTGGATGCACTAATGCTAACTTCGCAGGAAAGTCCAACTCATAGGCCATATTGCCAATGCGTCTTAGAATCTCGTAAGGGTCGACATATCTAGCACTATGCTTTCCTTTCTTCCCAAACCTTATCATCCCTTTCATAAATGAAATTTTTAGATATACCAAATCATCCACAACAAACTCAATCTCTCTACTCTTCACATCTACATACGATTTCTAGCGACTTTGAGCTATTTTCAGCCTTTCCCTGATAAGCTGAACTTTCTATATTGACTCATAAACTGACTCAGGCTCTATCAAGGTAGCTTTACCAACCTAAAGCCACCCTATAGGAGACCAACACCTCCTACCATATAGTGCCTCGAATGAGGCTATCTGGATGCTGGAGCAGAAGATGTCATTATATGATAACTCAATGAGAGGTAGGTAATCATCCCAAATACCCTTGAAATCGATTACGTCAGCCCTCAACATATCCTCCAGAGTTTTGATGGTCCGCTCAGTCTGAATATCTATTTGTGGGTGAAAAGTTGTGCTGTGCTTAACCTGAGTACCAAGTCTCTTCTGAAATGACTTCCATAAGTGTAAGGTGAACTGAGTGTCGCTATCCAAAATGATAGAAAAAGGTACCCCATGTGACCTAATGAACTCTTGGATGTATAGCCTGGCATAATCCTTTGCTGAGTCTGTGGTCTTGACAAGTAGGACATGTGCTGACTTAATCATCTGTAATAACTAGCTTGTCCCAAGAAACTCCTAAAGTCTGACAGAGAAGTGGGTCTTGTTTAGTTTTTAGCGGCTGCTATCTTTTGAAGATCCACCTGAATACCCTCACTGGAGATCACATGACCAAGGAATTTCACTGACTTAAGCCAAAATTCACAGTTGTTGAACTTAGTGAATAACTGGCAGTCTCGAGAGTCCATAAAACTGTCACGACCTGAGCATAGGCCCGGATCTAGACACGAAACCTAGAACCATAAATGGCTCCAAGTAAACCCATGGAATGAACATGAAAACTGAAATCAACAAGAGTAAAGTTGATAACTAAATTCTCAAAAAGCGTAAGTTTGAATAACAAAACATCTATCCAACGGAAATATCATAACATTGAATCTGAAGCTGAATACACAAATCTATGTCTAAAAGGCCTCTACTAACTGATAACATGCTGGGACAAGCCCCCAACTATCTCTACAATTGACACAAATTGACATGACAATACTGAATGATAGATGTCCTTGAAGGATAAGGAATCCCACAAGGCAGGGTCTGAGCGGGAACGAGAGCTGATATAACGACGCGTCTGAGTTTGAACATCTAAACATGTATCATGAAATGATACATCGTAGAGTATGCGGTTAGTACTTTAAATGTACTGAGAATGCGAGGTAAGTAAAATGGGCTAACTAAATATAAACTAAATTCATATACATAATAAATCAAAACATCACAAGATCCTGAGAATAAAGATTGCATGTTGATATCTGTAAACATGAATAGACATAAACTGGATCTCACATTGATTTGAATAACTTAAAGCTGAAAATAAATGCATATGGCTTTCCATATCTGGAAACATAAGTAAAAGCTAAAAAACGGATCCTTGGATCAAACCTACTGAAAACATGATATCATATCTAATAGTACATGCATTACTGAAATTATTAGGAATGGTGCGAGACTTGTCTTTAACGAAAACCACATGTATGAGCGCATGATGATCCCACGTCTCACGTGGAGGAGGGACATCCTAAGAATTTGCAAGGTGAAGGATTAAGTAAGGTGTGATATCACGGTGTGCCCTTGGGCGGGGGAAACGCTCTCTTGAGAGGCCCCAAAGCATACCTATTTTGTTGCGTAGTTTATGAGACTGGGGATCCTTGGAACCCCTAGCCTAATCGGTGCAAGACACTACTCCCAAAACATATATAATGCTCATATAATCTATATCGAAATATAACTTAGATCTTAACATATGGGGAGTCTTGACTCTAAAACTTGAGATAACTGAACTTATTAACCTTGGCTAAATAATGAAATCATGCTTAACTTGAGGGGGCTTGCCCAAATCTTAAAATCATGCTTGCATGATATATACTTCATAAAGAAAAATCATAAATACATATATACGAAATTTGTAAACATCCATACGTGCTAGATATTTCATCATACTTGGAATTATTAATCATAAACTATACATTTTCATAAACTTGCATAATTGGGTAAACTCTTCTAAAACTTGAACTTATGAGTTTGTAATTAAAATATGTATAAAATATGTCCATTAACCATCAAACATACTTTAGAACATAGAGGGAGTCAACCCATAAGTAATTTGTAAGAATTCTATGAAACCAGATTGAAATCCCTTTTTGATCATAAATTAAATTAAAACTTGATTCATGAAATTGAGAAGGATTATAAGCATGAGGGTGAAAGAAATCCTCATTCATGGAGTCTCATCCCTAGAAGAATCAAATATACACTTGCCCTAGAAATCCCAAAGGAATTTGAAGGGAAATTGGGAAATTCTAGGCTTGATCTTCAATGGAGGGGTCTAGGCTTACATGCATGGGAGGGGAATGGTTAGAATAGGATTAAGCCCTCTTAAATCCCTTCTAACAAAGCTTAAAATGATGTATTTTAGGTCTTAGAGTCTTAGGATTTACAAAACCACCTTTACTAAATTTGCACAAAAAGTGATACTGCCAGTCACTACGAGGGACTTAATGAGTCATTAGGTCTACTAACGACTCGTGGTCCTCTATTAGCATCTTCAATGGAAAGATCCTAATTTACTGAACTTCCTCACTCCATGGGTCACTTGATGAATTGTTAGGTGCATGACGACTTGTCCCTCCATCTATTTCCAACACTGCCAAAACCCTCCGTTGCACACTTCAAGGGGAATACCATGACTTGTGGGAGACATGATGACTCATTACTTCCTTTCGTCCTGGTCACTGGGAATCCTGATAACGAGCCACCTGGTGAGTCATAAAGTGACACTATGACTCGTTCCTTATTAGATCTCCTGGTCTGCAACTTTCTCGTCGCACTTAATGACCACACTAATGACTCGTTAAGTCACGTGACGAGTCGTTCCTCGACCCTTATCCATTGGTAAAACTTCTTCAAAATTGGGCTCCTCCTAAGAGGTCACTTAATGAATCATTAGGTCACACCAAGAGTCAGTGGAAGACTCATTCTGTGAATTGGTGCAAGTTTTCCTGCTTTCTCCATTTCAACCCTCGGGTCCGATCTTAGGGACTTTCAGGGCATTACAATATCTCCCCCTTGGGAACATTCATCTTCGAATGTGGGTAAACATACTGAATAGGTGGGGAAAGGAACTACATCCCCCAAATATTGAACATTTGAAGTTGAAAACTGATGGAGTAGCTGACTTTGACCCGACATACATAACTGAAGTAGATTCATGAATCACACATACATGCACTGATATGAAAGGAATTGAGAGACATAAACTAAACATGAAACTAAATAGTGTACTAAGGAGGAAACTAATACCTCATGTTATAACTGAGTCAGAAGGGAATAAATGCGGGTATTTAGCCATTATATTTGCTTTTGCTTCCCACATAGGTCCCTCAACAAGTTGATTTCTTCACAGAACCTTTACTGAAGCTTCTTCTTTGTTCCTCAAATTCCTAACCTAACAATAAAAGATCTCAACTGGTACCTCCTCATATTTAAGGTTATCCTTTATGCCTACGCTCTCCATGGAACAACCAAAGCCGCATCACCAATGTACTTCTTTAATAATGATACATGAAAAACTGAATGTACCGAAGCCAACTCAACTGGTAGCTCCAACTCATAGGTCACCTTACCAACACGTCTCACAATCCGGTATGGGCCAACATATCAGGCACTAAGCTTCCCTTTATTTTCGAACCTCGTCACCCCCTTTATGGGAGACACCTTCAAAAACTCCCAATTATCAACTTTGAACTTGAGTTCCTCCCCCTCATATCAGCATAAGACTTTTGGCGACTCTGAGCTATTTTTAGCCTTTCCCTTATAAACTGAACATTATTCATAAACTTATGAACTGTATATGGCACTGTTATCGTAGCTTCACCTACGTCGAACCAACCAATAGGCGATCTACATCTCCCCCCCATAAAGAGCCTCAAATAGAGCCATCTGGATGCTAGAGTGGTAAATATTGTTATAAGAAAACTTGATAAGAGGTAAATGGTCCTCCCAACTACCTTTGAAGTTGATCATACATTATCTAAACATATCCTCAAGAGTCTAAATGGTTCGATCAGCCTGACCATCTGTCTGGGAGTGAAAATCTATGGTAAGCTTGACCTGAGTACCTAGTCCTTTCTGAAACGATCTCTAAAACTGTGAGGTAAAATGAGTACCTCTATATTAAATGATGGATAAAGGAACTCCATGAAACCAAAATAACTCTAAAATGTACAATCTAGCATAGTCCTCTGATTAATCGGTAGTTTTGACCGATAGAAAATGGGCTGCTTTAGTCAGTCTCTCTACAACTACCCAAATAGAGTCATACTATCGATGTGTACAAGGTAACCCTGTGATTAAGTACATATTGATTTCCTCCCACTTCCAAGTAGGGATATTGATTTCTTGTACCGCACCTCTCAGTGTTTGATGGTCAACCTTCACTTGTTGACAATTCAGACACTTAGCCACAAGCTTCGCTATGTCCTTCTTCATGCCATTCCACTAATAGACTTCTCATAGGTCACAGTACATATTGGTGGCACTTGGATAGATAGAATATCGGGAAACATGACCCTCCTACAGCATTCTCTCTCTCAAGTCATCAATATCTGAAACACATAAACGACCCTAATATCGAAGTACACCATCTCCCCCTTGGGAGAAGGCCTCTACCTTCTAATTCTGAACCGCCTCCTTCAAATTTACCAAAATAGGTTCCTCATATTTCCTAGCCTTGACCTCAGTCACCAAAGAAGTTTCTGAACCATTCTGAACAGCGACACCACCATCCGTCGAACCAACAAGGAGAACCCCTAATCGCGCAAGTCGATGCACATCCTTCACCAAATCTTTCCTTCCATCTTCCATATGAGAAAGACTCTCCATGGAAAGACTACTTAGGGCATATGCCACTACATTGGCCTTGTCCGAAAGATAAAGGACACTAATGTTATAATCCTTGAGAAGCTCTACCCACATCCTTTGCCACACATTCAGGTCCTTTTGAGTGAACACATACTGTAGGCTCCTATGATCCGCAAACATATCCATATGGACCCCATACAAGTAGTGCCTCTAAATCTTTAATGCGAACACCACTGCTACCAATTCCAGGTCATGCATTGGGTAATTCTTCTCATGAATCTTAAGCCGTCAAGAGGAATATGCAATGACCTTGTCATGTTGCACCAACACATACCCAAGACCAACCCTAGAAGTATCACAGTTATTAACAAATCCATCTGTACCCTAAGGTAGGGTCAACACTGGGGCTGAAGTGAGTCGAGTCTTTAACTCCTGAAAACTCTTCTCACAGGAATTCGACCATTGAAATTTGAGTTCCTTCTAGGTCAGCTTAGTCAACGGTGCAACAATGGATGAAAATTCTTCAATGAACCTCCTGTAGTAGCCAACTAATCCAAGAATCTCCTGATATCCGAAGGTATAACTTGTCTAGGCCAATTCTTCACAGCTTCTATCTTTAGAGAGTCCACCTGCACATCCTCATTTGACACCATGTGGCCCAAAAATTCTACTGAGTCCAACCAAAACTCACACTTACTGAACTTAGCAAATAGTTGGGGATCCTTAAGAGTCTGTAGCACAATCCTCAAATAAGCAACATTCTCCTCCTCGCTCCGAGAGTATATGAGAGTATCATCGATGAAGACGATCACAAACATGTCCAAATATGGTTTGAACACCTTGTTCATCAAATCAATAAAAGCTACAGGAGCATTTATTAGTCCAAAAAACATAATTACAAACTCATAGTGACCATACCTAGTCCAAAAGGCTATCTTCGAAATGTCACTCTCCCTAACTCTGAGCTTATGATAACTGGATCTGAGATCTATCTTTAAGAAACACTTAGCATCCTGAAGTTGGTCAAACAATTCATTAATTTTGGGGAGGGGATATCTGTTCTTAATGGTGACCTTATTCAGCTGCCAATAGTCAATGCACATATGAAGAGACCCATCCTTCTTTCGAACAAAGAGAATAGGGTGCACCCGACGGGGACTTGCTAGGTCTGGCGAACCCCTTATCTGGATGATCCTTCAACTTCTTTAGCTCGGCTGGAGCCATTATGTACGGAGGAATAGATATAGCTTGCGTATCGGGAAAAAGGTCAATGCCAAAGTCAATCTCCCACTCGAGAGAGACTCCTAGTAGATCATCTGGGAAAACCTCAGAATACTCACACACTATGGGGCGACAGACTGAAGACCCGGCGTCTCGAATGTAACATCCTTAACCAAAACTAGATGGTACACACAACCCTTGGAAATAATCTTTCTGTCTTTAAGGTAGGAAACAAAGTGACTTACAGGCACTTTTGAACTACCCTTCCATTCTAGACCTGGCTCTCTAAAAAATCGAAACTCTACAGTACGGGTTCCACAAATCACTGAGGCATAACATGCATGCAACCAATACATTTCAAAGATAACATCAAAATTAGTCATGTCTAACTCTACTAAATCGGTTGAGGTGATCTTCTGATGAACTGAGACAAGGCAATTTCTATTTATCATTGAGCTATTACTGAGTCACCGACTAGAGTAGAGACTTAGAAGGGTTCTGATAGGATTTTGGGACTAACTCCGAAACTAATACCAAAATAAGGCTTCACAAATGATAAAGTAGCCCCTGGATCTAAAAATACATATACATCAAGATGGAATACTCATAACATACTAGTGGTAGACCATATTCAGAGAGACTTCCTACTCCTAACGTAATGAGTGGGCATAAATCCTATTTTGACGCTGACCACCACTAGCACTAGTGGATGCACCCTGCTGAGCTGAGCGTGCAGGTGGACCTGCTAAACTGGAAGCTAGGTCATGACCTCTACCATGGCCCTATCTGTCCGCTGGATAACCTCTGAGAAAATGTTCGATGCTTCCCACAAAACACCCAACTAAACCCGCTAAGCATTCTCCAGGGTGCTTCCTGCCACACTTGCCGCAAATTGGAATGCTAGGATCTACTGACCTACTCCCCTAACCTCGAGAGCCTGATGTATTTCCCATCTGATCGCACCTAACCTAGATGGAACACTGGTTGATGATGGCGTTGGGGCTGATGATCTCTGGTGAGACTGATGATGATACCCATGACTGGACCTCTGCTGAGAAAACCCAATACTACTTGTTCTGGCCCTCTTGGCCTCTCTCTCCTTATCCTTCATCTAATCCACCTCCATCTGCTGGGTGTATATGACCAATAAAGAGAAGTCTAGCTACTTGCTCAGCATCGTCGTCCTACACTATTTGACTAGTGAATCAGACACTCCATACATAAATCTGTTCATACGGTCCCATTGGTTTGCCACCATCTCCGGCACATACTTGGACAGTCGGATGAACTCCAAGGCGTACTCTCCGACTGTAATATCATTTTGCTTCAAATTGATGAACTCCGTCGCCTTTGCCTCCCTCAACTCCTTAGGGAAGAATCTTTCTAAGAAAGTTGTCATGAACTCATCCTAGATCACAGGAACTGCGCCCACTGCTCTACTATCCCTCCACTGATGGTACCAAATATAAGCAACCCCCTTCAGCTGATAAGAGGCTAAGTCTATGCTCTCTTCTCGTATCACCCCCATAATCTGGGTGATCTTCTGTATCTCTTCCAGAAATTTTTATAGGTCCTCATCCAATATTGACCCAAGGAACTCAGGTGGATTCATCCTAAGGAAATACCAAACTCGAGCTGCCACTGCACTCCCATTCTACAGTACATGGGCCATCACCTGCAGGTTGACCTGAGCGGTCAAATCCTGGGCCAACATCTAAAAAGCTGCCCTAAAATCAACATGAGAGACCTACTCGGGCAAAGGACCTGCTGGGGCTATCGGGGCTTTCTGGTGCCCATCTCCATTTCCATCCTCATGGCCATTTCAATTTCCATTTCCGTTGCCATTCCTTCTTTTGTTAACTCGGTGTGTAGGCATGATTCTGCAAATGTGTAAAACTGGAGTTAGAGGAATAGAGAGGGTTGAACTCATAGCATGAGACAGAATAATGAAAGAAGGAAAGATTCCTAAAATGTTTCTTAGACTCTTCATCATAAGTGTGGCGTGCTTCATACCCAAGAAAAAGGCTCTACATAACGCTACTTTCAGACACTTTAAAACCTAATTCTCTGATATCAAGCTTGTCATGACCCGAACATAGGCCTGGATTTAGAGACGGACCTAGAACCATATATGGATCCAAGTCAACCCATGACATGAACATGATAACTAAAATCAACATGAGTGAAGTTGATATTAAATTTTGAAATAGTGGAAGTCTGAATAACAAAACTTTTATCCAACAAAAATAGCATAACATTAAATCTGAAGTTGAATACACAAATCTATGTTTGAAAAGCCTCTACTAACTGATGAGATGCTGAGACAAGTCCCCAACTATCTCTACATCTGAAACAAACTACATGAAAATACTTAAAGATAGATGTCCTCGGAGGTGAGGACTCACCCAAGGCAGGGACTGAGCTATAACGAGAGCTGAACTAACGACACGTTTGAGTCTGAATGTTTGAACCTGTATCATGAAATGATATAGGATAGATTATGCGGTCAGGAATGCACTAATTGTAAACTGAATTCATATACACCAAAAATCATAACATCATAAGATTATGAGAATAAAGACTGCATGCTGATACTTGAAAACATGAATAGACATAAATTGGATCTCATACTGAATTGAATGACCCATAGCTAAAAATAAATGCATATGGCTTGCCATATTTGAAAACATAAGTAAAAATCTCATAAATTGATCCTTTGATAAAACCTGCTAAAACATGATATCATATCTTATAGTAAATGCATTACTAAAATCATGAGGAAAAATAGGAGACTCATCTTAACCGAAAACCACCATGTATGAACGCATGATGATCCCACATCTTAGCCCATGTGTAGAAGGGAAATCCTATGCCTTTCCAGGGCGAAGGATTAAGTAAGGTGTGATATTATAGTGTGCCTTTGAGATGGGGAAACTCTCTCTTGAGAGGCCCCAAAGTATACCTATGTTGGTGCATAGTTTATCAGACTGGGGAACCTTGGAAGCCCTAGCCTAGTCGGTCCTAGAAACTACTCCCAAAACATATATCATGCTCATATAATAATATATCAAAACATAACTTAGATTTTATCATATAGGGAGTCTTGACTCCAAAAATTGAGATAACTAAACTCATTAGCCTTGGCTAAATCGTGAAATCATACTTAACTTGGGTGGGCTTGCCCAAATCTTACAATCATGCTTTCATGAAAGAGACTTCATAACAAAAATCATAAATACATACATGGGTAATTTGTAAACATCCATACGTGCTAGATATTTCATCATACTTGAAATCATTGCTTCCATTCGTTGCTACTAGATTAAATTTCAAAGTTGTGAACTTCCAATTAACGACTCATTTGGATGAGTCATTATATATTCCAGTGACTCGTCAAGTCATTCATTGGGTCGAGGGAAAAAAATTATGTTGGAAACCAACGATTGACTTAACAACTCGTTGGTTCTAACTAAGACCCATCTAATGAGTCATTCTATGGAAATTTTCTTGGATTTCTATTATTTCCCACTCTAAGTCTAGGTCTGATCATAGGGACTTTTGGAGTGTTACAACAACTCTCAGTATTCTACTCACCCAGGTGCCACTAAGATGTACTGTGACCTATGGGAAATCTATTAGCGGAATGGTATGAAGAGGGATATCGCAAAAATCATGGCTAAGTATCCTAACTGCTAGCAAATTAAGATTGAATACTAGAGATTAGGAGGTATTAATCAGGATATGAACATTCATACTTGGAAGTGGGAAGAGATAAATACAAACTTCATTATAATTCTACCTTGTACGCGCCAATAGTATGATTCAATGTAGGTGTTTGTAGACTGGATAACGAAGTCAGTACCTTTTTTGCTAATTAAGGCTACAGATTCAGCTGGGGATTATGCTAAACTTTACATTTAGGTGTTTTTTAGATTGCATGGAGTCCCCTTGTCCTTCATTTCTGACAGGGTACTCAGTTCACCTCACAATTTTGGAAGTCGTTTCAGAAAGAACTTGGTACCTAAGTTAAGCTTAGCACAACTTTTAACCCAAAGATAGATGGTCAAGATGAGCGGACCATTTAGACTTTGGAGGAAATGTTGAGTGCTTGCTTGATTGACTATATTTGGATGACCACTTGCCTCTCATTGATTTTTCTTATAATAGCAGTTACCACTCCAGTATTCAGATGGCTCTGTTTGAGGCACTTAATAGTAGGAGGTGTAGATTTCCTATAGGGTGGTTTGAGGTTAGTGAAGTTACCTTGATTGGGCCTAATATAGTTCATGAGGCCGTGGAGGAAGTTCAGCTTATTAGAGAGAGGCTGAAAACAACTCAGAATCATTAGAAGTCAGATGCAGATGTGAGAATAAGAGAGCTTGATTTTGTGGTTGATGATTAGGTTTACTGATGAAGGGCGTACTAACGCACTTCATAGACAAATTTTTACCCTACTTTACTATATTTTGAGAATAAATTATGTGTGTTTGCATATGTTTATGTTATATGTTTGTGAAAATTAGCTAATGCATGTGATTAGATATTTTCAGGGCTAAAAAGGATGGATTTGAATGTATTTGAGTCTTATGGAATGAAGATGAAAAGAAGCTGAAGTCATGGGCAAAGGTTGAGTTTGGAAGATGCGGAAATAGTGTACCTGATGGGTTAGGGGAACGACTCATTGAGTTTGGTAATGAGTCGTGAAGTCATTCATGGAGTCTGAGAAGAGAAATTTTGAGAAAAATCTAGTGAAGGTAACAGAACACATCACGAATCATCAGGTGTTGGCACGACTCATTGTGAAAGAACTGGTAGGAATCGTCAGGTGCACAGGAATTTTGGAGAGTTAGACCATGAGGGGCCTAATGACTCATGCCCATGCACAATGAATTGTTAGGTGACCCGTTGCCACAACTGGCGACGAGGCAAGGCTTCCAAAATGGGAAAAAAGTGGATTTCCTATTTCAACTAGGAAAAGGAAAATTAAATCCCAAGCCAAATTTATCAAGGAATGAGGAAAGCATCTAACTACTATAAATACCCTTTATTTTTATGTAATAGCTATCAAGATTTAGATCAAGTTTCAAGTTCAAAAGCCTTCAAGTAGGATTAGAGTTTTAAGTCTCAAGTTTTTAGATACAAGTTTGGTGTCTTACGTTTGGAACTTCGAGACAATTGTTGAATTGTTCTTCTTTAT
>JACEIK010002131.1:0-14146 GCA_018107945.1 Datura stramonium | reverse complement strand
AATTTTGCTAAACAAGGAGGGTGATTTTTAGTGGGAAAACAAAAAGAAGAAAGAGCTTTGAAAAATTGAAGATGAAAAAAATCATGATTTACCGATTAACAGTACCCATTTGTTTAGAATGAACATGTTTTGGTCCTGGTCCTTCCTTGGATATTGTGAACCTCAACATAAGAAAAATTCTTAAGTTGAGGGTGGCTAAAGTAGGGATGCGTAAAGGGTGGGAACAAAAGAAAGAAAAAGAAAAGAAAAAAAATGTGTGTGAATAAGCTCAATGATGAAAACAAATCCCCACTAGTCACCTAAGTTGAAAAATTGAAAAATAAAAGGAGGTATAAGGAGAAAATTTGGAAATTGAAGAATTAGCTAAAAATCAAAGTGTTGTGAAGTATTAAAGTGCTTAGGGAAGTTAGTCACTATCTTGGCCAAATAGTTCCTACCCGTCTTTTATCCTACATTACAACCAATTAAAGTCCTAATTGATCCTTGATTCATAATTCTATATTAGCGGAATATTACACTAAGGGAAAGCCTATGGGTCGTCTTTTGCATGTACGTTGAGTTCTTTTATGAGAGTGATCCGAAATTATTTTATTTATGCCAAAATTAATCTTATTCTATCTTATGTGAAAACGGGCATCTCTCCGAATTGTGAGGGGCACAATGGTAAAACTTTGGTTTAATATTTATTGATAAATTACATATAATTCATGTTGGCCCAAAATATGTCTTGATGAGTTAGTCTTCAAAAGCTAAGTGATTTCGAACATTGACATTTTAATGTTGAACCTATATGTATGCGAGTGAGTTGTTTGAGCTTCATTGATTTGTCTCATGATCCTAAGTGCAAGTACACCTATTCGTAGGATGAATATTATGCTTAATTGTTAGTAGGGAAGTAGTAGATTGTTCGAGGACGAACAATAGTTTAAGTGTGGGGTGTTGATGAAGGGCGTACTCACGCACTTCATAGACAAATTTTGCCCATACTTTACTATGTTTTGAGAACAAATTATGTGTGTTTGCATGTGTTTATGTTATATATTTGTGAAAATTAACTAATTCATGTGATTAGATGTTTTCAAGGCTAAAAAGGATAGATTTCAATGTATTTGAGGCTTATGGAATGAAGATGAAAAGAAGCTGAAGTCGTGGGCAAAGGTTGAGTTTGGAAGATGTGAAAACAGTGTACCTGACGTGTTGAGGGAACGACTCGTTACGTTTGGTAATGAGTCGTGAAGTCAATCATGGAGTCTAAGAAGAGAAATTTTGAGAAAAATACAGTGAAGGTAACGGAACACATCACGAATCCTCAGGTGTTGGCACGACTCATTGTGAGAGCACTGGTAGGAATCGTCAGGTGCACTGGAATTTTGGAGAGTTAGACCACGACGGGCCTAACGACTCATTCCCATGCACAACAAATCATTAGGTGACCCGTTGCCACAACTAGTGACGTGGAAAGGCTTCCAAAATGGGGAAAAAGTGGATTTTCTACTTCAACTAGGAAAAGGAAAATTAAATCCCAAGACAAATTCATCAAGGAATGAGGAAAGCATCTAACTACTATAAATACCCTTTATTTTAATGTAATAACTATCAAGCTTTAGATCATGTTTCATGTTCAAAAGCCTTCAAGAAGAATTAGAGTTTTAAGTCTCAAGTTTTTAGATACAAGTTTGGTGTCTTACGTTTGGAACATCGAGATGATTGTTGAATTGTTCTTCTTTATTGTTGCAATAATCAAGTGAGTTTCTTCCTATCAGCGTTGTAAGTATTATTTTTTTCTTTTATTTATGAAATCTATTAATTTACTTATAAACATGATAGGATAAAACCACCACAACNAGGATAAAACCACCACAACTAGGGTTGTGGGAACCATGATAAATTAACACACATAGGTAAAATACTTGGAAATTTCACCCATAAAAGGGCTGATTAGGTTGGATAAGAAAGGAAAACTCAGTCCCTACTATGTTGGTCCTTCTATGGTCTTGCCATGCTTTGAAAAATTGCCTATAAGTTGGACTTGCCAGAGGAGTTAGCATCAGTGCATCTAGTCTTCCATGTGTCGTTATTGAAGAATTGAAATATTGGTGATCCAACCTCAGTTGATCCTTTAGAAAGTGTGGGCTTGAAAGATAGTCTCTCATACAAGGAGGTCCCAGTTAAGATTATTGACCATCAGGTTTGTAAGTTGAGAAATAAGGAAGTCACTTCAGTGAAAGTCCTTTAGAGGAATTAGCTGGTAGAGGGAGCTACTTAGGAAGCAAAAGAAGACATAATAGCCAAGTATCCTCACCTTTTTCCTTCCAATTCAGTTCCAGCTTGAGATAATAGTTTCCTTCTTAGTATTCAACTTAGTTTCATGTCCCTCAGTTTCTCTCATGTCTTATTATTGATAACACTCAAATTACACCCCTAAAAAAATATAACGCGAATGTTGTCAATAAAGAACCTAACTAGGTTGGGGTCGATCCCACATGGAATATGGTCAAGAAATAGAATAATACTTGTATTCACACTTTTAGTTCAATTATTTCCAAAAAGGGGTTTTTTTGAAAAGTAAACAAGTAATAGTGTTGTAAATTTATATTGTGATCAAGTTTATGAAAATAAATAGGGAAGTGTTCCCCATGGATTCAGAACTATATCGGGTTATTAGACTAGTGATCTATCCGAATACTTATCCTGCAGAACTGATGAAATAGGTTCACCCAAATGACTAATTTATTCCTCTTAGATGACTATGCTCAATTACCGAATTAGGTCTCTTAAGTGATTTCACTTTGACCTTTATCATTTTTTCCCAATTTAACTATCCTACGACCGCAGCTCAAGTTATTCAATGAAACTGAATCTCTTCCATGTTCGATTCTACTCTATGTTAGAACATTTTTGTGAATGCTATTCTGATCTAAGTGGTCTTATTCTTTGTCCTGCTCTAGGAAGCATTACTCCTCTTTTCATTCCAAATTCAAGAATACGACCGATACGATTAATTGTTCTGTGCACCTCTCTTATTACTTTTTTGTATCCCCCTGTTATTCGGATACAATTCGATCCTTCTACGGCCAAATCTCAATTTGTTGAAAGACTTCGATGGCTTCCTTATGAAAACATCAATTTTTATATGGGTATAGACGGTATCTCTTTATTCTTCGTGATATTGACCACATTTATGATCCCTATTTGCATTTTAGTGGGTTGGTCTGGTATGAGAAGTTATGGGAAAGAGTATATTACAGCATTTCTAATTCGTGAATTTATAATGATCGTCGTGTTCTTCATGCTGGATCTTCTACTATTCTATGTTCTTCCCGAAAGTGTGCTAATCCCTATGTTGTGCGGAGTTGAGTATCTTCTATTCGCTGGGATAAAGCCTTTCCTCTGCAGGGGCCTTGTGCAGTAAACCCCCTACGGGCGGTCGTCCGTCGTCCTAAAGTAGTCCCCGCGAAGCTTTTCAGGGAAGAGAGGTGATCTTGTGTGTAAGCATAGCATTTCTGGTCGAACCCGCCCAACCCAACTAAGAAGAACCGAACCTGACAGACACATCTTTCCTTTTGGGAGGGTACTCCGAGTAGTGGGTACCTCATGGGACCTCGACCGCCTACTCGGGTCTTGTATGGATATGTACAGAGAGTGCTCCTAGGTGTGTGTAGGGGGTTGTGTTTGTTCGCGAGAAGGATTCCTCGTCAAGTAAGTTTGGGGGTAATGGACACACTTGCGCGAATTCGGGTAACGGCTACAAGGGAGAAATCGAAAGGAAACTGTACCCGACCAGGGATGGACGTAAACTCGTAAGCTACCGAAGGTAGGGATAATCATCCAGGTCTTATTGTGAAAGAAAAAAGCCGCCCCGCCACAGCAGACAGGTTAGCCTCTGTGATCGCCGGGGAGCTCTTGGCGAGAGACCTTAGGATAAGTTGCTAAAACAAGAGCAGGATGGGAGGATCGACCCGTTCAGATAATTCGAAGAACTGAGCAGGTAGAGATTTTTTCCTCTTCAAACACACGAAATGCCGGGCAGGGTAGAAGCTCGGCAGAGGGTTCCGAGAATAGGGTAGGGTCTGTCGCTTAAGATTCAGATAAGAAAGAGTTCCAAACCTTTATGCTCCGTACAAGTTACCTGCATACAAGTTCCGGCCAGGATGATTGAGAAATTTTAACCATTTGAACCGCCTTTGCCATCTGTGTGCGTCTCTCTGGGCCAGCAGTCGGAGGTGGCCTTTGTACCAGCTCATACCACTCTCTCTCTCTCAGAAGTGGATCATGTGGTAAACTGTTCAATATACCATGTGTTACTCTACAAAATTACCGCCATAATCTCTTTCTATGATTTTTTATTAGTGGCATTAGTTTCAAGTTCAAGCATGGTTTTCAATATAATCTCGGACGATCTACAATCAGAAACAGCTAGTGATGAAGGATTCTACTGTTGAAGCCAGACCAGGCCCCACGACAAATATCTCCGCAACGCAACATATTGTTTATTTTCCACCAAATGAGATTCGTCAATCCGTACAAAATCATTTGAACAATGGTTGCGAACCGTGTCGTGATCAGGTGAATCGTGTAGTGGAAATCATGGTTTCTCCTAAAGTGGCTACCTACTGGAGCTTGACCAAGCACCACCGGTCAATTCCGCTTTAGAGGCCACCCCTGACTCTACCATTATTATAGGGGTATGGGGTTCGAGACAAAGAAAGATCAAGGCAGCATATCAGTTGTTCCTTTATACTTTACTTGGATCTGTTTTTATGCTATTAGCTATTCTGTTGATTCTTCTCCAAACAGGAACAACCGATTTACAAATCTCATTAACCACAGAATTTAGTGAGCGGCGCCAAATCTTTCTATGGATTGCTTCTTTCGCCTCTTTCGCCGTCAAAGTGCCTATGGTACCAATTCATATTTGGTTACCCGAAGCTCATGTAGAAGCACCCCCAGCAGGATCCGTCATCTTGGCAGGAATTGCTTTAAAATTGGGAACCTACGGGTTTTTAAGATTTTCAATACCCATGTTTCCCGAAGCGACACTTTGTTCCACTCCTTTCATTTATACTTTAAGCGCGATTGCTATAATATATACTTCCTCGACCACTTTTAAGGCAGATCGATCTTAAAGATCATTGCCTCCTCAGTAGCTCATATGAATCTGGTGACTATTGGTATGTTTAGTCGGGCGGCGGCTGGGTGGGTCACCTATTTTGAGTTATGGACACACAAGGCCAAAACCATGTGTGCCGGGCGCGCGACCATCAGCCTACTAGCAATGGGAGAAAGCATAGCATGTCGCAATAAAAGCTTGATTCGAGGCGTCAGCAAGCACTGCCGTCTGTTCCAAAAACAAAAGCCCCTTAGCGCCCCGGGACGGGAGTGGGGGACGGCCCTACGCGCAGGCAACAGCAGCACCGGCTCTACGAAGTCAGAATCAGATCTTTCTGTTGGCTTTTAATTCATTCGTGAATAATAATTCAAGGGCGTGAAGCGAAAATTACTTCCTAGCTGCTTCGCCTGCGCCTTATGGCAGCTATGTTTTCGTGGCGAAAATGAACAGCGAGATAGCGTGCTATTTTCAAATCGATTGATAGATAGCCTGATCTGTTCTGATAGATCGAAAGAGTAGAGAGGGAATCTCTCAAGAATAAGGAGAAATTTCCTATTTCTATCTATTGATGAGACAACTATCTATTCTTGATCCATCAGAAAGAAATCGATATATCTGATGAGTCTACATCGTACGTAGAGCGCCCAAGCGCTTCTTAGGCCAGCTCACTTCTCTTATCCATCGGTCCAATGCACTGGGCTCATCTCATGGAGGAAAAGCCAAAATGTAGTTGTTCATACGCCTCGACGCATTCCCTTCTCTCCCGGTATCGTCCACGAAAGAAGAAGGCGCAGAGCCCCGGCCCGACCTGTAGGTCCGCTAACGTAAAGCGAGGAGTTGAGCCTGAACTGGCGAACCGAAGTCACTTTCGGAACAATAACTCTAGCTAACATGTGTCCAGTCCAGCGGGAACGCGCAGCGCAAACGAACCCTGAGCTGCTATACCGAATCCCCCGCTGGCCATCGGGACCGAGTGGTAAAATGATCACAGGGAACAGATCCACTCATTCTTCCATTGGGGACAGGTGCACGAACGACAACTCCAAACGTCACACATCCGCCGCCTACCTACCGTTTAGGTGGCACCAGCGAATCCAGCTAAGGTAAGGAAGTGTCGTGGCTGCTCCACTCCGGTGCGCTGCGCGGTCTCATGAGCTGAACTTCGTTGCCTTCCCGCGCGAAGCGAAATGGGCGCTGTGCCGTGGGTCAGTTTCGGGGTGGGGAGCGAAGAGAGACCAGAAGAATGATTCATTTGGATCGACGAGCTTTTTCAGCCCAAAAACTAAGAATCAATGGAATGTCTGTCTATCCATGAACATCTATTCTATCTGTATATCTAGGGGATCTCTCTATACATATAGATTTTTTATGGAATGATATGATCAGCCTTCCGTAGCCGCATATCAGCTACGCTCAATGCGGGATTTCTGTTGGATCAGATCTTTTGGACCTAGCGAAAAGGGCTCTAAGCCTTCACGCAAGCAAGCGCGAGAGAAGCGGAGCACGAAGCTACCGCTTCCCCCGACCGACTAAAATACAACAGTCGCGACCTACTTTTATTCAAAAGAAAGGCGAAGGGTTTGGCAACAAGCAAGCGGCTCTCTATCATAGTTGCAAGGGTTCAAACCTTAACTACTTAAGTACCAAGGCTGCTTTCAGTTGGTTTCATAATGGGGCTGTTCACTACAAGCTATCAGCGCTCAGCGCTGTCTTAGATTGAACGTTGACTTATCTTATTGCCGTTCAATCTCTAAGGCGGGTTTCCGCTGAGAACGGAATAGTGTTCGTGTCCAAAGGTGAACAAAGCCCTAGCTTCTAGAGTTCGCTGCTTTTCCCAGGCCGGAGAAGGGCTTATACTGCTCGCCTTTGTTTGATATGTTCATTCAGTACCAATACAAACGAAAACTACACCAAAGTGGAAGGGCCAGTATAGAAGCTAAGTAGCTAGCCTATAGTGATCGGCCTAACCAAAGCCTCGACAACATAAAAATTAGCCTTAAGGTGAATCTTAAGTAGGGGCTTAGCCCATATACCAATCAAAGAGGCTGAGAGTAAGCGTAAGCTCACCCGGAAGCTCGAAGAGCTTCCCTTCATTCGCTTCGCGGGAGCCGCACAGCACATAGCTGGAAGTCGGAGGCCCATACTACCTGCCTAACCCTTCGCTCCGAGGACCGTAGATCGAAGCGCCTTCTAAACCACCCCATTCATCCAAAGAGAAGGGGAAGGGCCTATGTATTTGCATGACCCCTGCAGATTTCACCTATCTATCCGGAGCCACTCCCTAGCGGTCCTGCCACCACGCCGCAGAACGGGAGCTCGTGTGGAGCCTTTTATTCTGGCGTAACAGCGGTAAAGACGTAACAAAATATTACGGCCGCCTAACATAGGGGACGGAGGTACGGTAAACTCGGCCAAAATATGAGACCCGAAGGGCCAGCGCACACAATCCTATCCTATCCGAGTCCGAGTTTACCCCTTGCACTTCGGACAGCCGTCCGTAGCATCATAAGGAGGACCCCCTTTCGAGGTACAAAAAGAGTACGGTACATAGGAGGTTGGTCTTTCTCAACGTGGTGTATAGCACGAAAACCTTTCGATACAAGATAGGGCCGTTCACATGAAGAAAAAATGAATCCTTTCTTATCTTCTTTCCCGAGAGGGAAAGAGAAGAGAGGTCTTATGGAGGGAGGGGGAGGGAAAAGGCTTGAGTATACCTATCCCGATAGGACCCCATAAAAGAACGGGAGCTGTTGAGAGGTTCCATATTGCCGAGACGAAGGACAGCACTTCTGTACGTGATCGTAGTATCATCATCTCGTCGCTGCACCGAAAATTACCTATGCACTATGTTCGGTTCACTGATAAGGAAGATAGCGTTGGGGATGGGGGTCTACGATGTGATACTAAAGTATGACCGGGGAGATACATGCCCCCAACTATGGGTAGGAAGCAGGAACCTTTATGTACAAAATTTCGGGGGGTTACAGATCTCTTATACTACCATCGATCGACAGAGCGGAACGACCAGAAAAAGAAGTTAAGTTAGAAAGCCGTATGATAGGTGGTAACTATCTTGTACGGTTCGAGGGTAATCGGCGTACTCCGATCAGTGGGGGGGAATCTTTGGCTCTATCAGACATACAGGGAATTGGAGGTAGCATTCTACCGATGTCAAGTCATGGACTGGTTTCTTCAGCCCTTTTCTATGTGTTGGTGTTCTATATGACCGACATAAGACTCGACTTGTTAGATATTACGGAGGTTCAGTGAGCACCATGCCGAATCTCTCTACCATTTTCTTCTCTTCCACTTTGTGTATGAGTTCACCTGGTACTGTAGCTTTATCAGAGAATGTCATCATCTTAGTAGGAGCTTTCCAAAGAAATAGCTTAGTAGCCACATTAGCAGCGCTTGGGATGATTTTAGGCGCGGCCTATTCCTTTAGCTATATAATCGTGCGGTTTCTGGGACTTTAAAACCCGATTTCCTCCATAAGTCTCCGATCCAAATGGCAGAGAAAGTTTCCATATTTATACCTTTTCTTGACCCCGGAGGGGCGACCGTACGTTAAACGTTTCAAAGAAACTAGGGTAAACCAATGTGATCATGATATTGTAGGTGCTTGCGATGGGACGGATGCGACTTCCCTCAGTTGGTTTGGGTGGCATAGCCCGTTGCATAAGTCCCCCCTTTTTATCCAGTTTCTTTAGTCTTTAGGGAGCCAAAACGACTTTACTAAACTAATAAATAAGGCTCGCTGAAGCGCTACCTTTTTGGCTGTAGGGTTGCACAGAATGGCTTGCTGGAGTGAGCTGATAGAGAAAAGAAGAAAGGACGGGGGGCAGCAATGCATGGTACTTCTCGACCTGTCTCCAGGAACCCAGTTGAACTAGCGACTCATGAATGCCTGCCGGGTTGGACGAGCCAATAACTCGAAGGCGTTCGGTCTGTTTTTGAGCAAGAATCACAGCCTTACCCTATCTTCACCCATGATACGGACTCCAAGTTCTTGTGGCAGAGCACGAGAGATTTATCATCAATATGATTGGAATGGAAACCAGAAGCACGACTGGGGTCCTCGTGGTCCAAGATAATCAAACCATCAATAACAGTAACATCAGCATGAGACTTTTTGGTAGTACCGGTAGACAGATGGCCGCGGCGATGGAATCTGGGACGGAGGACTTGTAGTATCTCTCTAGATCTGGCAAAAGCGAAAGACCCTAACATAATTCGAATGGAGGCTGACCATGAGGCCCACTCTGGCCTCATGAGGCGGGCCCCTGTGGTTGCGAGCTGGAGCTGCCATAACATGGCTATAGCAATGGGAGGGCCCCAGCAGAGAGAAAAGTCAGGATAACGAGCGCTCCGCCCGCCAAGGGGCGGCAGGAGCAACGGGCAAGTGCTTGGTAAGCCAACAGCCCAGTGAACCGGGCAGGGCACTCCGAAGAAGGGGGCACACTGAGCAAGTACGAGGTGGCTAACTCCGCTTTCTTAAAAGCAAGGACCACTACAGGAGGTCAAACCAAGGATCTATGGAAATTAGGGAGCTCGTCCCGGTCATGTGGATCAAACAATAGGGGCCGTAGCACTGACCTCTTTTTTTTATTGATTCAATACAATAGGGGAAAAGATCGTACAGTTCCCTACCGAGACAAACTCTCAACGGATCCTCCGCGCTGGGAATACCTCTTCCGTGCGTCTTTCTCGTGGCAGAGAACAGAACAACAGGGAAAGACCCGGCCCAGGGCGAGCTTTATTTATTTAAGAGAGAATGAAATTGAATCGGGAATTCCCGTTTCCGTTCTTTGGGGGCTTTCGGGCCCCTCTCTCGATCTTTTTCGTAGTTGAGAAGGGGGAAGGAGTCTAAATCAATGGACATTAATGAACCATCATTGATGGACGTTACTGTAAACACGTCAATTCGACTCAAGGTCCGGCGCTAATAGAAGTTGCTTACTTTCCCCTGGTAGCGAAGGAGAGGGAGCAGGGCTTTTTCGTAGTAATAGTGGGCCGGTCTCATGAGATCTATGCCGGCCGTCGGAATCAAACGAAGGTCGAAGGACCATTCGATTCATTAAGGGCATAGCGGCGCCCTCGCCCGGCGCCATTCGGACCTAGCAGCAGACAGGCGGGCCATTACGCAGATTCAGACCAGGTTGGACTCTTCTTTGTTGAGCTGCTCCAGGCACGCAGACGAAGATCTCCTTGTCCTGGACAAGTACGTAGAATCTTCGTGGGACCACGTGGAGAGTCTCAATCGATCTGCACCTAGGATTCCTTATCACGCCACACATGGAGATCTTTCCATTGATAGATCAGAGGGTCCTCCCTTGAACAAATTCTTAAAGGTTAGGTTACTACCTGCTTCTACGGAAGAGGTTTGCTGTACCGCCCGGAGGTCATATAGATCGGAATCCAGAGCGATAAGAACGAAAGGGTTGGTGTGGCCACAGCTACAACTACTGGCGCTTCAAAAGGCTTAGATTCTAAGGGCGCTGAAAGCCTTTTTTTAGGTCCTGTAATAGGGAGGTGTAAGCCTCCGAATTTAGTACTTCGGTAGGGCGAGCAGCCCTTAAACCAAAAAAGGAGTCTCTGACTTCCTTCCCTATTTTTATGCATTTCATTCTCTATTTGGCCCGCTTCAAACAAAATGAGAAAAAAGGGTCAGTCAATAGCATGCTCTTTCTTTTTTTTTTTTCCCCAGTCTCCTTTCGAAGGAGAAGGCCTTCATTCTAATCCGGTAAAAAGGTCGGACGGCTTTCTTTGCCCCAGCTTTCGCCGAATCGCATCCCCGCACAACGACATTCTTTGTTTGTGCGCCCCTTACCGTTCTCGCTCAGTCTTTCAACGACAGGAAGGCAGTCGTAGAAACGAAGCCTATCGCCACCGACCATCAAATACGAGATTGGGCCCCTTCTCCAAGTTGGGCTCAGATAGCCACCCACCCAGGCGCTTATGTCATAGAGGAACTCATGGCTGGAAACAATCCTTATGGTTGTTTTGATATCAGTAGGAATAAGAAAAAAAAGTCAGGTTGGTTGGTGAGCCTAGTGATAGGAGACTATCTAGCTTGGTTCGGAGAGCACTTGTTGGGTTAAATATTTTTTGGTTGCTAAATGTTACGGCCTAAATGCTGAACTATTGACCCTACTTGTTCGGATGGGTGTTCACCCCAAAGTGTTCCCGGACCGCATGCATACATCCGTAAGTAACTTAGTGCAACATGGAAAATTTCATTGAGAGGAATCAACTTCAAAGAAAAGAAAAACAGGTCCAACAACATCAACATGTGTATTTGAGAGATTGTCCTCGGGCTGAGGAGTGTCACATGAGTTCGTTGAGGTGTTTACACAGGCCTGTGGTCCTCTTTTATATTCTGTCGAGAGTTCTGCTCCACCTAAGTAGAACGAAAAGAAGGAATTGGAAAAGAAAAGGGGGAGCTATTGTGAAGCCTAGAAAGGCGGAAGCGGAAAATCGCTTATACCGAGTTCCCCAACAGCAGCTTAGTAGCAACACTCTTTCTACCGGCCCGGCGTGGCTGGATGCTTCTGATCAATAGAAGACGAAGAGGAGGGAAAAAAAGCTTATGATGAGCATCTATTTGAGGTGATCATTTCAAGATCTAATTCCAGTTTTTTCTTATGTAGTGGAAACGCCTTACAATCTGAAGTTTTACGCTTAAGGGAAGAAATGTTCTTGGTGGATGCAGGACTTGGGACCCCCAGAACTGTGCAAAAGCCAGGCCTACAGGAGTGCCAATCAACCGAGCCACCAGGTTTGAGAATTTGGTGGGATTCCTGGATCTAGTGGCCGGTGAATCACTGATCAAAGAGCAGATTTTGGAGAGATTCTTCATCGATCTAGTGGCCGGTGAATCACTGATCAAAGAGCGAGCAGCCGCCAGGTTTAATGATTTGGTGGGATCTACAGATGTAGTGGCTGGTGAACCGCTTCCTCTTCTTCCACGAAGATTCAGAAAAAACCGAGCTTGGATGGAACTGAACAAGATTTGGCGAACGAATACAAAGGTCAAAGGCTTTATTATTAAGAAAGTAAAAGGAGGTTATTCAGTAGCCATCGCAGGTTTCATTACTTTTCTTCCATTCCGTCGCAGAAGGAAAAGGATATCGAATGATCGATTCACCATTGAGAACATTAACCCCAAAAAGACGAATATTGTGGTGTTCTAACAGCGGCAGATCAAACAAGAGCTTGATGAGCGAAATCCGCTGACAAAAAAAAGAGCACTTTTTAATTCCGATGCCTAGCGTCCCCTGATAACCTAGAAGTTAGTGGTGATAGGGCTGATGTGGTATCTCGGAAACTGGGATTTGATGGTATCTGTAGAGCGGATCCCATGGGCTTCTCGGGTGGAGGTTGGTTGAAGATGATGTGATGCAAGTGAACGTCTACGAAAAAGCTGTCGTAAAGTTTCGTTCTTCGTTCCGTCGTCGATCAATCTATCACTCAATCACAGGCCGCTCTGTCATTGTCTGATTTTTGGCTGTCTGATCACACTCGAAATTATGTATCTACTTATCGTATTTTTACCCCTGCTCGGTAGTTTTGTAGCAGGTTGTTTCGGACGTTTTCTAGGAAAAGAAGGAACCGCTATAATAACCACTACGTGCGTTTCATTCTCTTCGATCTTCTCTTTGATTGCTTTTCCTGAAGTCGCACCGGGAGCTAGTGCTTGCTATCTAAGAATTACTCCATGGATCTCATCGGAAATGTTTGATGCTTCAGTAGGGCTTCTTTGGCGACCGTGAAGTCACCAGATGAATTGCCGAGTAAATAGATCAGATACGGACGCGGCTGTTGCTCCGCGGCGATACGGACTCGACCCACTCCTACCCACTCGGGGTACCACTTGGCATGTCAGGAATAGGGGGGACATACTGGGCCTTAACCACTCAACAGTTCCAGAGGGCTGTGCCGCCCTGCCTTTCGATCGATACACAGTTGAGGAGGCCGATCACGAACGCTACAGGTGTGGGAGCGATCCTGGTCAGGGAAGGCTAAGACGCGCCTCGCATATGGGTAGCAAGAGGGCGCTTATGCCCCGACGGTGGGGCCTTATGGGGAAGGGCCCAGCCCAATAGGGACAGCACACCCCCACTTCAAGCGCACCTCTGTATCGACTGAATCACTCTTTTGGTCTAGTCAGTGGAACCGGTGAACCACGCAGCCTGGTTAAGATGCGTGGGGCAGAGGAGCTCGGCAAAGCACCCTTTGATTGATCCAGCCTTTTCTTCGCTTCGGTAGTGAATCACCTACTAAAGGGCAGGCCTGCACGCGGGCAGGCCTGCACGCCTTATTTGAGACTACTAAGGCAGGCGGTGGACTCTTTCATTAGGTAAGGGAAGAAGGGGCCTAAGCACGGCAGATGCCGTACACATGAGTGGCAAAGGAAAGCGAGACCTTACCTTTTTTTACAGGCCTGTTCGGACATATGGTTCCCGCGGAAGATCAAGTTGGTGAGCCCTGTGATGGGAAACCTTCCCGCACGGTTCAGAGAGCACTAAATTAGAATGAGAGGTTTACCACCACATCATTGCATGCAAGGGGAGCTCGCTCGATTCGCAGATTGGTCCAACTCGTAATTCACTTCTGACCCCATGTTTGATAGCCCGACTGTAGTGATGTTAATTGTGGTTACATTCATAAGTAGCTTGGTCCATCTTTATTCCATTTCATATATGTCTGAGGATCCGCATAGCCCTTGATTTATGTGTTATTTATCCATTCCTACTTTTTTTATACCAATGTTGGTGACTGGAGATAACTCTCTTCAATTATTCCTGGGATGGGAGGAAGTAGGTCTTGCTTCATATTTGTTAATTCATTTCTGGTTTATGATCTTGGGTAGAATTTCATGCCCAAGTGATACTCAAATGCTTCATTTCTACTAGTTTATCTATTGTTATGTGTAAATTCTCATGTGATTCTTAGGTAAATGTGAATTTATACTAACCAACATGATTAGTGTTGTTTTGAAGGTAGAAGGAATTTTTGGAAGCTAATCTACAAGTT
>JACEIK010002130.1:178116-190672 GCA_018107945.1 Datura stramonium | reverse complement strand
AGAACGTATATTGCTTGTAACTACCGAGGCTTATGGGGGCCCAGGTAGGTTATTCTTGTATGGGTTGTACCTTCCAGGCTTATGGGGGCCCGGTTAGGTTTTTGGTTTGTATATATAGATGTGCACCTTGTTAGTTAAGTACTACAAATAGAGAGATTGTTCAGGTTAAACTCTTACCTTAATGTATGATTATTTCAGTTCTTCAGCTTCCATTCAGTCATTACTTTACTGCCCTACATATTCGGTACATATTTTACTAACGCCCCCCATAGGCACTGCATTACTTGCCTGCAGGTACGGCTAGGCACAGACCAGGACCCTCGTAGCTCCCAACCAGGACTAGCAGCACAGTTAGCTCCCTTCTTCCAGAGCTAATAGCTAGAAGGTCTGTGTTTGTTGATTGTTTAGTTTTTGGGTAGGTCGGGGCCCTATCTCGACCACCATTCTACTTCTAGAGGCTTACAGATATACACTACCCTATGGTTAGTCTATTGTTGGCTGTGTGGGGCCTAGGTGTATGTTTCATGTTGTGATGACGATCGTGTGGGGCCTTGTTTAGCTGTTGGGTAGTGACCTTATTGGCTATAGAATGTGTAAGTCGGTTGATTTTCATTGCAGCCATAACTAGACATCATGGTGGTCTTGTCGGCCTGCATAGGACGCCCCATCATTATCTGTTTCTAGGTAGCTGTTTTATTTTACAAGTGGTTATGCGGCATTGTCGGTCGGACGTTTTGTTTATAGCCGAGATATATCCCGTTGTTTTCTTGATTCCGGGAGCAAGTTTGCACCAGAAGTGCATAAGTCCAGTCTGATCAGTACAGACCCTAGTAGGGCACCAGGTGCCAGTCATACCCCCCAAGGTGGGGCGTGACAATATGGAAGATCTAGATTACAGCCGGTAGATAAACTCGTATGGTAGTTACTTCACAATGGGGGGATTCTAATAAAAATCAATAATGAAAATAAACAACATGCAAGATTATATTTGCAAATCAATAATTAAAGGATAACTAGGGTTTTTGTTCCCCATGGGTTCATAATAGCTTTAGGTATATACTCGTGATCTTTACCAATACTTACTTACAGAACTGATAACTTAGATTCATTCAAACAATCAACCAACCCCTATTGAATGACTATCCTCAATTATTCGACCCCGTCTCATGAGTTTTGCAAACTAACCGTTATCACTAAGTTCCAGATATAACTATCATGCGACCACAACTAAAGTTAATACAATGATCATCAAGATCAAGGCTCTGTTGTAATGCTCTTTTCCTAATCTCTACCTCTTCGACCAAAGCAAGTAAAGAATTCAAGCATATCCCAACATTTCGCACCGCTAAGAATCATTAAAGATGAAGAGACTACAATATGAGTAATTAGTATTTGTTTTAGAATCACTTTGTGCAACCCTAGCTTGTTAATCTACCATGGTTCCCACAACCCTAGCTATGGAGGTTTTAGCCTCTCATAGTTGCAAGGTTGTGATTTGTGTTCATGATTGAAGACATAAAACAATACTTACAAATATGATTGAGAAAAACGATTCCTTCAATTAATCTGCAAAATCTTGAATAACAAGTAGAAAGAACGATATGAGTTCAAAAAAAGGTTGATCACAAGGTTGAACCAACTCAATTCTCACTTTCAATGATATAAAATTGCTTACTACAATATTTTCCTACTAAAATTAAGTCTATTCATTGTCCTCTATGAAAAATAAAACATAAAACGTATTTATAGAGACACAAGAATCCTTTTCCTAAATTAATAGGACTGCTTTCCATATTTGTCGTCGAGCTTATCACGGGTCCTCCTACGACTCGTAGGGGCTTCTCATGAACCGTGGCATCAACTCGTGGCTTGAAGTGTTGGCTGAATTTTGGCTAAATGTTTCGCCAAGGTACGATTTGCACTTACATCCTACGACTCGTACCTTACACCCGTGGCTTAATCCTAATACTTTGAACTTTGTCTGAACTTCACCACAACTGGTATGGTACGACTCATACCTTCATCTCATGGGTCGTCGGATCCTCTCGTACTAAGAATCAGCCTCCTGTGCAATTCTTCTGGATTTCATCACAACTGGCTTACCACGACTCATACCATCATGGTACGATCCATGACAAGTCTCGTGGGATCAGTATTCTAGGTTAAACTTTCAGCTTCTTATCACGGCCCTCAGTACGACTCGTAGGTCCATCCTACAAATCATACTGTGGACTGCACTTTTGCCCTATTTTGCACACTTTTAGCTCTCTTTTGTAATTTATTGTTCCAACACCCATTTATCCTTAAATCAAAGGAAAAGTGTCTCATATCCACATAAATACACCTAAGTCCATGTTATTTTCTTAGTTTTGAGCATCAATAGTGCTGTAAATCCACAACACATCACGGTGGCTACGCGGATTATATATCGGAGGCTGTGATGTTTCCGAGGCCAGTGATGACAAGAGAAGAGCATGAACTATTTTGGAGGTTTACCAAGATGAAGTCTCCAACCTTCTACGGTACAGAGACAAATGACACCTAGGAGTTCATCATAGATTGTCACGAACGGCTTCATAATATGGGAGCAGTAGAGAAGTACGGAGTTGATTTCGTCACCTTCCAGCTGATGGGTAATACAAAGCTTTGGTGGAGGGCTTTCGTGGAGTGCAGACCAGCAGGGTCCCACCATTGACATGGACCCAATTCTACTCCACATTCCTGGAGAAATATGTTTCTCGCACTTTGTGAGATAGGAGACAGGATGAGTTCACTACCATTGAGCAGTGGAGCTCATCAGTTGTTTCATATGAGGCTCGGTTTCACTCCTTGTCCATATATGCTCTCTTTTATTGCCCACCGAGGAGGAGAGGATCAGGCAATTTGTTAAAGGCCTGAATGTGGGTCTCCAGGTACCAACTTTGTAGATGATCTCTTCGGGTAAGACTTTTCAGGAGGTGGTAGAGTATGTTAAGCCGATTGAAGGGGTGAGGCAGGAGGGGTATGCTATAAATGATGAAAAAGAAGGCTCGGAAGGTTGGTTCTTTCAGTGGTTCTTATGTGAAGGCTCCAGCACCACAGGGTTTCTCCGAGGTCCCTATTCATTCTGCCATGCAGGTGTAAGCCGGAGGTCCACCAGGGGCTGCTTCGTGACTATGAGGTGCAATTGGGGGTGCTCGGATAGTTCATTTTGATTTTGGGGCTCATTCTATTTATTCTTTTCCCGCTCAAAGATCGGTTATTGAGAAGGTTTGCCTTGAGTGTGGTGAATATGACCACATCAACAGATGGTTCCCCAGGTTTGGACAGGGCGGACAAATTATTCTTCACCCAACTCCTTGAGCTCCGGCCCCAGCGGGGAGGGGAGGTAGTGCATTTAGTCCAGATCATCCACAGTTGGGATGAGGTGGTCAGCCAGCTACTAGAGGTGGTGTTCAACAGGGCAGGGGACATGCTCAAGTAGGTAGGGGTGGCACCCAGGCAGGTAGAGGGATGACACAGCCCAACCGGGGCGGTTCTCAGGCTGGTAACCAGGCTCATTTCTATGCTTTTCCTGGTAGACCAGAGGCAAAGGCTTCAGAAACCTTTATCACAAGTATGGCCTTCGTGGCTGATAGAATGGCTATTGTATTATTTGACCTAAGCTCCATATTTTCTTATGTGTCTACTTATTTTGCTTTCTGTTGTGACCTTGTGTGTGATGTGCTTAATAATCCTATTTGTGTGTCTACTCCTGTTGGGGATTCTGTGTTAGTGGATAGGGTTATTCATGACTGCATTGTTGAATTCATGGGATTTGACACTTTGCCGGACCTAGTGATCTTAGACATTATTGATTTTGATATAATCTTAGGAATGAGTTGGTTGTCCCCTTACTACGCCATTATGGATTGCTATGCTAAGACTGTTACTATATTGGGTCCAGGGTCATCTAGGTTGGAGTTGAAAGGGAATTGTAGCGCTACTCCTAAGAATCGTATTTCTTATTTTTGTGCCTATATGTTGATAGAGCGGGGTTGTTCAGCGTATTTGACACATGTTCAGGACATTAGTTCAGAGGGTCCTTACGTAGAGTCAGTTCTGATTTTTTGTGAGTTCTTAGAGGTGTTCCCTGCAGATTTTCCCAGTATGCTGCCGGACTGTGATATAGATTTTTGTATATACTTGGAACTAGGAACCCAACCCATTTCTATTCCTCCATCCCAAATGGCACCTGCTGAGCTGAGAGAACTCAAGGAGCAGCTGCAGGAGCTGCTCAGTAAAGGATTTATTAGACCGTGTGTGTCATCGTGGGGTGTCCTAGTTTTGTTTGTAAAGAAGAAAGATGGTAGTATGCAGATGTGCATCAATTACTGCTAGTTGAATAAGGTAACTATTCAAAATAAGTACCCTCTTCCTCGGATAGATAACCTGTTTGACCAGTTACCGGGAGCAGTTGTATTTTCAAAGATCGATTTGAGGTCAGGTTATCACCAGTTAAAAATTTGGGTTGAAGATATTCCTAAGATAGCCTTTCGAACCAGGTATGGGCATTATGGATTTCTGGTTATGTCATTTGGACTCACTAATGCTCTAGCTGCATTCATGAGCTTGATGAACGGTATTTTCAAACCCTACCTAGATTCCTTTGTTATTTTATTTATTGATGATATCTTGGTGTATTCTAAGACCGAGCAGGAGCACGAAAATTATTTAAGGATTGTGTTGGGATTGCTGAAGGAGAAGTAGTTGTATGCCAAATTCACCAAGTACGAGTTTTGGTTTGAATCAGTGTCCTTTTGGGGGCATGTGGTTTATAAGGAGAGAATTCGAGTTGATCCACAGAAGGTGGAGGCGGTCAGGAACTGGGCAAGGCCAACTAATGTGACATAAATTTAGAGTTTTGTGGGGTTGGCCATTTACTACCGTCCGTTCGTGAAGGGATTCGCCTCCATCGCTTCAGCATTAACAGGTTGACACAAAAGGATGTGCCCTTCCAGTGGTCTGAGGAATGTGAAGCGAGCTTTCAGAAACTCAAGACTCTGCTAACCACAATGCATATTCTGGTGTTACTCGTGGAAGGTAAAGATTTTGTTGTATATTGTGAGCCTCACGGTCTAGATTGGGTGTTGTGTTGATGCAGGAAGGACAAGTTATTATGTATGCCTCGAGACAAATAAAGGTGCATTAAAGGAACTACCCCGTGCATGATTTGGAGTTAGCAGCGTGGTGTTCGCACTGAAAATTTGGAGGCACTATCTGTATGGAGCTCGATGTGAGTTGTTCACGGATCATCACACCTTACAGTACGTATTCTCCTAGAAGGATCTCAATTTGAGGCTGAAGAGATAGATGGAGTTGCTTAATGATTACGCATCACCCATCTTATATCACCCAAGAAAGGCTAATGTGGTGGCAGACGCATTGAGCAGAAAGACAGCGAGCATGGGCAGCCTGGCTTACTTGGAGGCTACTCAACAGCCGATGGCCAGGGAAGTCCAGACTTTGGCAAACAACTTAGTAAAATTGTCGCTGAATGAAATTGGTGGAGTGTAAGTGTAATGCCTCAGAAGCCCAAAGATTAGACATGGGGGTTGAAATCGAGAAAACTGGAAATTTGGCACCAGGTCATAGAGTGAGTCGTAATGTGACCCGTGGGGTAGACCATGAGTCATTAGGTAACTCGTGGTGAAATACTTGCCTTAAGTTTTAGAAGTTGTGATTTGAAGTCACCACAGGCATGACCACGAGTCATGGTCAGACCCCACGACTCGTCGAGTCAGTCGTGGTCAGGGTTGGAGAGGAATCAGGGATTTTTGGACAGTGTAGATCACGAGAGGTGACCACGAGTCGTGATCACCGACGACGATCCATTAGGTCCCTCGTGGGGACCCTTGAAGAGAAAGTGGCAGTGCACTCGACGACTGGAGGCCACGAGTCGTGGTCCAGGGAAACGACTCATCCAGTCCCTCATTGGGACTAGTAGTCAGTTAATTTATGTGAATTTAGTAAGGGATTTTTCGTAATTTCTATGATCTTAAGGCCTAAGATACATCATTTTAAGCTATGAATGAGGAGTTTTAAGAGGAGTAAGTTGATTTTAGGTCATTCTTACTCAAACATGCAAAGTTAGAGAGCTAGAGAGGTGATCAAGCTAATCCTTCAAGGTTTTCCATCCAATTCTTCCTTGGGCAATCAGAGAAGTTATAGAATCAAATCCCTTCAAGTATTCAGGCTTAGGAATTGGCGATTTCGTTCACACCCATGCCCAATATCTCTCTAATTCGTGAAAATTTATGAGTTGATTCTATGGGGTTTTAACCCGATGCATGAAATTTCTAAGCCTATGTCATGGGTATGATCTAAGTATGTTTTAATTGATGAATTATGATTCATGGTCAAGTTTTATCATGTTTTCAATTACTAATCATGTTTACTAGTTTTTCAAATTATGATTCCTATTCATGAAAGCTTATGAGAAGATGAGATCTATGACGTATGTTCATGTATGATGATTTGTTGAAGAGAAAAGCATGCTTTCAGTCTACACAAGTTATTCTCATGTTTTCAAAGTTATTCTCATGTTTTCAAAATAAATCAAGTTAATTTCAAGCATTGTTAAAGTATTGGGCAAGACCATATGTTCAAGCATGATTTATGATTCAAGTTAATTAGCTTATCACATGGTTTTGGAGTTAAGACTCCCAATTTTACTCAGCTTGTGGTATGGTTTGAGCTAAGGCTCCTCATTTATGGTTTCAAATTTATTATGTATATTATTATTCAGCTTCATCTCTAGATGATGGTCCGCTTCATTGAAAAATGATGGAGAGCATATGTATATTTTTGGGAGTAGTGTCTAGCACCGAGTAGGCTAAGGGTCAGTCAACCCTATGCCTCAGAATGAGCCAACGTAGGTATATTCAGATTATTCGGGACCTCCTTTGTGAGCTCTCCCCTGCCCCAAGGGGCCTTCAGCTTAATATCGATATCATGGTAGCGTCGTTAGCCCTGACAAGGCTTTAGATGGCTCTGCCCGCTTGAGTGTAATAGTCGGGACCACGTAAGCTCTATCGTGGTAATGTCGATTATAAGACAAGTCTCCCATTGTTCCTCATGATTTCAATTATGTACTTTTATCATTCATGATATATATATATATATGTGTGTGTGTGTGTGTGTGTGTGTGTGTGTGTGTGTGTGTGTGTGTGTGTGTGTGTGTGTGTGTGTATGTTCTAAAGCAGGTTTGACCCAAGTTCAGGTTTACTTATGATTAGCAGATTTCAGCTTTGGGTCATTCGATTAAGTTATGATGTTAGTTATATATAGATCATGATTTCAGAAATAGTATGCAAGTCCTACTCTCAAATTCTTGATTTGATTATCTTTCATATTATGCATGTTTTAAATGATTTTATTTAATTTAAGCGGTTTTACTTATCTTGCATACTCAGTATATTCCACGTACTGACCGCATACTGTATGATGTATCATTTTATGATACAGGCTCCGCTCCTCAAACTCAACCTCATCCTTAGCCAGTTCTGGAGCTAGCATCCGGTCTCTATTGGTGAATCCTCATCTCTCGAGGACCATTTTCTATCGGTTATTTTTCTATGTATTCAGTTTCAGACTTAGAGAGTTAGTTGGGGGTCTTGTCCCATCAACTCATCAGCTTTAGAGGCTTTCCAGACATATAATGTAATCAGCTTCAGATTTGTGTGTATTTCTGATGTTATGCTTATTTAAGATTTCCGTTAAGTTATTCATGTTGATCTTCCGCTTTTATAATTGAGTTAGATGTCATGTTCATATCATGGGTAGACTTGGAGTCTCCCAGGATTCCTTGTCCCGTATCTCGATCCGGGCCTATGTTCAGGTCATGACAGTTATCCAACCTGGAGGCTAAATCCTTGTTGTTGGAGGAAATCAAGACCAGACAGTTTGAAAATGAAAAGCTGGGCAAAATCAGAGATAAAGTCCTGTGGGGAGAGGCCAAGGAAGCAGTGTTAGATGATGAAGGGGTTTTGAGAATAAAGGGGCAGGTGTGTGCTCCCCGAGTTGGTGAGCTGCTTAAATCTCTTTTGGAAAAAGCTCACAACTAGAGGTACTCCATTCACCCTAGAGTCATGAAGATGTACCACGATCTAAAAAAACATTATTGGTGGGCAGGATAAATCGAGACATTGTGGACTGCGTGGCTCAGTATTTAAATTATCAACAGGTGATGTACGAGTACCAAAAGCCTAGAGGAGTTCTTTAGCGAATTCCTATCCCCGAGTGAAAATAGGAGAGAATATTTATGGAGTTTGTGGTGGGTTTCCCAAGACCTTAGGAAAGTTTGACTCAATTTGGGTAATAGTGGACAGGTTGACCAAGTCTGCTCATTTATTGCCGGTCCAGGTGACTTACAACGCAGAAAAATTAGACAAGCTATATGTGAAAGAGGTTATTCGGTTACATAGGGTGTCTATTTTCATTGTATCGGAAAGGGGCACTCAGTTTACTTCCCATTTTTGGAGGACTTTGCAGGCCGAGTTAGGTACGAGGTAGGACTTGAGCACAACCTTCAATCCTCAGATAGATGGGCAATTAGAGCGCACTATTCAAGCGTTAGAGGACATGCTCCGGGCGTGCGTGATAGACTTTAGGGGTCATTGGAACAAGTTCTTACCCTTGGCATCGCTTATTACAATAACTACCACTCAAGCATTGGTATAACACCTTTTTAAGCCTTGTATGGGAGGAAGTGCAGGTCTCCAATCGGGTGGTTTGATGCGTTTGAGGTGAGACCTTGGGGGATGATTTGTTAAAGGAGTCCTTGGAAAAGGTTTGAATCATTCAGGACCTTTTGGAAGCTGCTCAGAGTAGGCAGAAGAAATACACAAATAAGAAAGTCAGGGATATAGAGTTCCTGGAAGGGGAGCAAGTACTACTCAAGGTGTCCCCCATAAAGGGGGTGATGATGTTTGGAAAGCGGGAAAATCTCGAGGTATATTGGGCCATTTAAATACTCTGACATGTGGGGAAAGTGGCTTATGAGCTGGCATTGCCACCAGGTTTGTCTGGAGTGCATCCGAGGTTTCATGTGTCCATGCGAAAAGGTACCATAGGGATGGAACTTATATCATCAAGTGGGACTCTGGATGAGAACCTGTCATATGAGGAAGAACCTATAGCAATATTGTCCATAGAGGATTGGAAGATAAGATCCAAGGAGATTCCGGCAGTAAAAGTCCAGTGGAAGGATAGTCCGGTGGAAGAAGCCACTTGGGAGACCGAGGCTGATATGCGGGAAAAGTACCCCTAGTTGTTCATAGAATCTGGTTAGTATCCTTCTTTCTTTTGTATAGACCATTCGGGGATGAACGGTATTTTAATTGGTATCTGATGTAATGATCCGGACGTCGTTACGGGATGGTTAAGGGCATAGAACACAGGAAATTGGATAAGAATGAGATAGGGAGGTTGTGAAATAAACTAAGTATAGAACGTGCATTTTTTGGTAGCTACTGGTCGAAGGGACTGCTGCAGCGAGACTGTGGTAGTGGTCGGAGTCCCGCCATGGCGAAATGAGGGAGTAACCGCTGGAACCGCCGCAGCGACCCTATGGTTGCTGTAGCGAGTCCACTGTAGCGGAAGTGTGACCGCTGCAGCGGACATCGGGAGTCAGAGAGTGGGTTTTAAGTGAGAGTTACAGGGTTTTACTCCATTATTCTCAAAAACTCGATCACAAGGGCTAAGGGGTGGAAAATTTCTCCAAAGCAGTGAACTACTCTCCGAAGGTAAGAATCTCAATCCTCCTACCTCTACTTTGATTAGTGTTTATCCTAAATTACTTGTAGACTTGTAACAGTTGAAATTATATAGAGAAAAATCCTAAGTTGATGAACTAGGACTGAGATTGTAGGGAAGCAATAGGAGGGTTGATTGTTGAAAATTTGAGGAATTTCTACTTTCTAGGTCCCTCACGTTAATGTTGATGGGTTAGACTAGGTGAAGACCTAGAACTAGATGGAAGGGTAGGGTGTTCTATTAAATTTCCCTGAAATTGAGAAGGGTTTGATCGAATTGGGATTTATTTTGAGGAGTGATTAACCAATGATTATATGTGTGTAGATTTCGAGCAATTCGAAGCATTGAGGAAGGGAAAAGCTCCTACAGAGTAGCGAAGCCGATAATTTTGAGTAATCGAGGTAAGTTACAATTTATAGGGAGAGACCTATATAATGGCATGTATAATGTGCAATGTTGATATATGATTGGTCTTCAGACGTTGACATGATATGTGGATTTATTGTTGTTGATTTATCTTATGAAACGTGACTATGATGTGATATTTAACTGTGACGACTTCCTTACAAGATTGTGTATATGATAATGAAATTAACAATGCTAAACATTTAGTAAAGTGATTATACTCCGTTAATGGGAGAATTGTTAATTGATGATGGCTTATTTGAGAAGTAGATTGTAACTTTCTGTATGATGCAATGATGCCTTGACATGTTTTATGAGGATGATGAATGAAAAGATTTTAACATATTAATGTTGAGTGGCTCATGCCCGAGGAAGTATCCGGGAGAGAAAATAAAAATATTTGAGTGGCTCGTATCTAAGGAGAGCATCCTAATAAGCATATGAGTGGGAGCGGGTGCCACGCCAGCATAGTATATATATTTCTAGAGTCCCCTGCAGGTCATGACTGGTTGGGCATAAATAAGACCCACTAGCATGTGTGTACATGATTCGTTTGGTTGAGTGTTAAGGGGAGATGACGGAGGTATGTGTCCGTCATGTTATCCTTGGTTGTGTTATTCGCTTATTGTTGTGATTTCATTTATATTCATGAGGTGGATGTGAAACATATTATTAGGATGTTCTAACTTATTGTGGATATGAAGCAAATTGATAATAATGAGTGTGGCGTTAATGCTAAGTACGACTTCGTTACTATTTGTGGTTTTCGCTAAGAATAACTTAGGATTTGTGATTCTTGCTAGCGATTGTGTTTGTTGTTATCATGGTCGTTGATAGATTCATGGTGTTATGTGAAATGTAATTGTTGATTTTATTAAATTGTGTGACGGATGAGCTGAGAAGGGAGCAGCCGTCAAGCTACTGCCTAAGCAGTGCTGCTGCAGCGGGACCAATTTCGCTACGGCGGACAAGTGACTACTGCAGCGAGAGGCCTAATTCAATGAGTAGGCCAGCTGACTCCTGAGTAGAACTAGTGTTCATAAGATGACTTATAATTCTGCTTAAAGTTGAGGACCTTTTTTATATCTCTATTGTTGTACTTATCTGTTATTATGTAAGGTTGACTGATGATGTCTACCAATATTGTGTCACGTACTGACCCTACCCTTGCATTCTTTTCTGAGTGCAGAGTTTGAGCACAATAGTTCTTCGCGCCCTCACCTGTGAACCAACAGCGTCTGTGAATCAAAAAGGTGAGCAGACGAGGATGCAAATCACTCTTTTCTGGAAAATGTCTTTCTTTCGGACATTCGAACATTTTATTTCATTTTTAGTTTTGGCTCCTTAGCTTGTAATAAAATAGACGGCTGGTGCAATGACAATCACGTTCTGGAAAATGCTTATTTAGTTTTAATACGCGCAGTGTAATGATTTGAAATTATTCTTTTCACAATAGTTGATTTCTTTTTCAAGAATGTTTTGATTATGGGGGTAGTATCGGGATTTGTTGGTTCACCCACCGGAGGATTAGTGTGGGTTCCAATCACGGTCATTTGGGTTGTGACACGCGCGTGTCCCTCATATTCATAAGAATAAATTTATAAAAATAGCATAAATAATTTTAAAAGATGTGTTTGTGTAACAATATAAAAATTTAGAAAGAAACTATAAATTTCAAATTGATAAATGATTATGTTTAAGAGTTTGATTAATCTAGTAGTTCTTTCTTCAGTTTGTTCTAATACTTGTTTCAATGAAAAAAGTCATAGAAATAGCATTTGATTAAAAGGTAAATAAATCGTTCGCTTTTACATAAGCACTTAAATGCATACATTATCCTTATATNTCTATATGTTTCAAATAAGGAAGAATTTAATACATAAAATTAGTTAATTTTAAATTTTTAAATATTAAAAAAATGATTAAATAACTATTTTGTCATGTGTGAACTCTATTTTTAAAATAATAAAAAGGTGAATGATCTTTTACTATGAAATTTCGTACTTTAAATATTTAGTAATAACTTAATTTTAAACTTTTCACTTTATCTTTTATAAAACGGAGAACGGTCATTAATGTATCATAAATAGCTCAAAAATGTACTCCTTCCACCTAATAGATCAAAAATATCCTCAACATTTTTTAGGTCTAAAAATGCCCTTTTATCAACAACAGAATGACATGGCAATGGTGACATGGATTTTTAACCCATTTTAAAAAATCCGACCTAACTATTCTAAAACCAAGACCCATTCAATTGCTCAAAGCCACTTCATTGAGTGTTATAAACATATTTGTATTATAGTGAATGTCTATAAAGGTATTTGTATTGTAGTGGATACATGTGTTTATATTATAGTGAAAGTCTATCTTTTGG
>JACEIK010002130.1:158363-168463 GCA_018107945.1 Datura stramonium | reverse complement strand
CATGTATGTTCATAAATATTATATAACTTTAATGTTTAATAGAAGGGCTATAATATTGTTAATTTTATAAATGCATTTTCGTAATCCAACTTTTAACTTGAAGTCTTCCCACTTATAATATAATATGATACATTCATCCTATCATCACATTTTAAAAGTGGGAGCTTTTTAGCTTCCTTTCATTAAAGAGTCTCTCATGTACTTCTCCTTTTAACATTTGCTCTACAGATTGCATGAACTTGTCCAATTTACTATCTCTTTTTAGCTTCCATTTATTAAAAATATTTTCATAATCTCTATTAAATTCTATAAAATGCATAAAATACTTTTGAAGAAAGCATAGGATGGATGTAGTTATAATGAATTTGCACAGTAACACATCAATCATAATATGGGTGAGTATATTGCTATTAAAATTATTTCATACAATTGAAAATTTGATTTTTTAGCCTATCGTATATACAATTATTTTACAGCAATGACAGGTTTTTAGGAAGTTGGAAATAATACATTTGATAAGATTCTTCGAGCATAAAATTGAATTCTTTCTTAGGTCATAGTTCATAACAGACTTCTGTTTGGGTATGTCCTATATTAGAATTTTCAAAAAAAAAATTCTATTTTGGATTTTGAGTATTTAAAATCACTAAAATCTCATTTGAAGATGAGGGATTTTCTCAAGAGCAAAAGCAGCCTCAAGTCAAAGGCGAGTTGGGTTACTGTTCTTGACGAAAATCATTAAATCGATTATTAATGACTATGTAATGTGAACATCAAGTCAATGGTGATTTCTATTCTTTTTTGTGCTTGAAACTACTTATCATACTGATGTGCTGTGAGTTTACAACACTTTTGAACGCTTAAAACTGAGAAAATAACATGGACTTATGTATGTTTATACGGATATGAGGTGCTTTTACTTTATTTTCAGGAAAAATAGGTGTTGGAGCAAAAATATGCAAAAAATGCATAAAAGTGCAGAAAATCAACCAAGTATCAATCTCAGTACGAGCCATACCTAGATTGTACAATCCCTATTGAGACTCGTGAAAAAACTCAGAAGGTTGAAACAATGCGAAAGCGAAATATGACTCTCATTACGAGCCGTAACTGGAGTCATGGAAAACTTCAGAGAAAATTTGCACAAACGGTCTCTTGGTACGGGTAGAACCCACGGATCATAATATCTACCTCCGACCCATACCAGAAGACGTGGGGAGTTTCAGTGATTCTTAAAGACTTAGAAAAACTCAAGACGCTACAAGCAATTATGAGTCGTAGGAGCAAAGTACGAGGAATACCACAACACTCGTAGAAAACTTCAGAAGATGTCAAAGTTCTCAGGGCCAAGCCATGGAGGATCGTATGACTTGTAGGACCATGGTACGAGTCATACCGGTTGCCAACACTTAGTCAATTCTGCGGCAGACAAGGAACGTACGAGAGCAAGGTACGACCCGTACAATCCTATTACAAGTCGTATGACCAGTCGTAGGACGAGTCAGTGCCAGATATGAGAATTTCCCTGTTAGCTTAGGAAAAGGTTTATGATGCCTGTATAAATACCTTTTATGTTTTTAGTAGGAGAACAGATTTTTAATACCCCGAAAACCCCTAAGATTAGATCCGAGGGTTCAAACAGAGAAAATAAGATATTTTACACCAGGTCACAAGACGAATTGTCCAGTGACCCGTGATGTACCCACGAGTTGTACGTGACTCATGAAGTGAAGGGAAGAAAGGCAGGAATTCATGGTCAAGGGGTGACCACGAATGGAGCAATGACTCGTGGTCAGAACAACGAGTTGTTAGGTTGGTCGTGGTTCGAGGCCAGCATGAATGTTGAAATTTTGGGCAGTGTTCTTCACGACTGGGTCACCACGAGTTGTTAGGTACACCATGAGTCGTGGTGTCCCTCGTGGTGACTAGCAAAATAAGGTTTTCCAGTGTTGACAACGGGAGCAGGCAATGGGTCGTGGTCAGTGGTGACGACTCGACCAACCCCTCGTTAGGACTGGTAGTATGACTTTTCCCGTGAATTTATTAAGGGCTTTTTCATAATTTATAAGTTTCTAAGACCTAAAGTATGTCATTTTAAGCTCAGTTAAGATTGTTTTAAGATGGTTTAACTCATTCTAAACTAATCCCTCTCCATGCATGCAAGACTAGAAGGTTTCTGAGGGTGATCAAATCTAGGATTCATCAATTCTCTTTCAAATTCCTTTGGGCATTCAAGAAGATTATGAAATCAAAAATACCCAGGTATGTAGGGTTATGAATGAGAGTGTTCCTTCACTCCCATGCCCAAATCCTTTTCTAAATTCATGAAATCCTTAGTTGATGAATCTATGGGGTCTTAACCCAAATGGTGAAATCTCTAAGTATCTATCATGAGTAAATTTTTTACATGTTTCTAATGTTGTTTTGAGATTCATGGGCATATTTTATAATATTTAAAATTATAAATTTATGATTTCACAGTCTTATAATGATAATGCCCAATTATGAAAGTTCATGAAATGTTGAGATTATGATCTATGTTTTCAAGTATGATGAGATGTATATGATGAAATTATGATTTCGAATTATCCATGTTTACATTCATGATTTTGACTGTCTCAAAGCATGTACAAGTTTGGGCAATCCCATGTGATCAAGTATGTTTCATGATTTACTTTAATTTCATGTTATTAGCTTACCACATGATTTTGGAGTCTAGACTCCCACTTTCCAGCTTGTGTGGTTTTAAGCCAAGGCTCCTCACGATATGTTTTCAGATTATGCATGTACGATTATGATTCAGCTTCATCAAAAGATGATGGTTCAGCTTCATTGAAAAATGACGGAGAGCATATGCATGTTTTTGGGAGTAGTGTCTAGCATCGAGTAGGCTAAGGGTTCAGTCAACTCTATGCCTCAGAACTATGTGCCAACGTAGGTATGTTCAGATTATTTGGGACCTCCCTTTTGAGCTTTCCCTGCCCCCAAGGGGCCTTCAGCTTGATATCGATATCATGGTAGTGCCCTTAGCCATAACAAGACTTTGGACGACTCTGTCCACTTGAGTGTAATAGTCGGCACCACGTAAGCTCTATCGTGGTAATATCGGTTATAAGAGGAGTCTCCCATTATTCCTCATGATTTCAGTTATGCATGTTCATCAGTCATGATATTATATGTTTAACAAGTTTAACCCAATGATCAGTTTTACTTATGATTATCAGTTTCCGCTTTGAGTCATTCGATTCAGTTATGATATTCAGTTATGTTTAAATTGTGTTTTTAGATAATAACATGCAAACCTTACTCTCAGAATCTTATCTTGAATATGTTTATGATATGCATGATTTCAGTTTTACTTACTTAGTGGTTTTACTTTCCTTGCATACCCAGTACATTTCAAGTACTGACCGCATACTCTATGCTGTATCGTTTTATGATACAGGTTTAGAAGTTCAGGTTTAGTCCCACCGCAAGCCAGACTCTTTGAGTTAGCATTTCCCAGCCTTTTGGTGAGTCCTCATCCTTTGAGGACCTTCTTATCTATTTGTTATCAGTATTTTCAATTTCAGTTTATTAGTGAGTTAGTTAGGGTCTTGCCCATCAACTCGTCAGTATGTAGAGGCTTATCAAACATAGTATGTATTCAGCTTCAGAACTGTGTTATGTATTCAAATGTTCAGATGTCATTATATTCTCAGACTTCCACTACATAACATGTTATATTTCCGCATTTGATTATGTTAAGCTAGTTATCATGTTCATGTCATGGATTGACTTGGAGCCTCTCGGGGTTCTTTGTCCCGTGTCTCGATCAGGGCCTATGTTCGGGTCATGACAAACTTAGTATCAGAGCATTAGGTTTTGAAGTATCCTAGGGTATCTGAAAGCCGCGTTAAGTAGAGTGTTTTTCATGGGTGTGAAGCACGCCACACTTATGAAGAAGAGGCTACAAAATGTTTTAGGAAAGCTTCCCTTATTTAATGATCTATGTTGTGCGATGAAATGTCTCTCTATCCTTCTAACTCGTGCTATACATGTTTGCAAAATTATGCCTCCTCGTCGAGTTAATGAAAGAAGAAACAGAAATGGGAATGGCCATGAGAATGGCAATGGGGATGGGCACCAATAGGTCCCACCAGCCCCTGAAGATCATGTGCCTGAGCAAGTAGCCCATGTAGAGTTTAGGGCTGCCATCCAGATGTTGGCACAGGTATTGACCGCCCAAGTCAACCAGCAGGCGGTAGTTCATGTTCCCCGGAATGGGAATGCAGCGGCAGCAAGAGTCAGGGACTTTCTTAGGATGAATCCTCCGGAGTTTCTCAGATCGAAGGTGAGCGAGGATTCACACGAGCTTATTGATGAGATTCAAAAAATCACTCAGATCATGGGGGTGACAGGGGAGGAGTGCACAGACTTAGCCTCTTGTCAGTTGAAAGAGGTTGCAAATTTTTGGTTCAGATAGTGAAAGGATGGCAGAGCAGTTGGAGCGGGTCCTATTGGCTGGGATGAGTTTAATATCATATTTTTGGATCGGTTCTTTCCTTGAGAGATGTGGGAGATCAAAGCAGTTGAATTTGTGAACTTGAGGCAGAACAACATGACGGCCCAGGAGTATGCTTTAGAATTCACCCGCTTGTCCAAATATGAACCAGAGATGGTGCCTGATTATAGGGATTGAGTGAGTCAGTTCATGCATGGGATAACAGACTATTTGGTCAAAGATTGTCGGACCGCGATGCTTCATCAGGATATTGATTTCTCCCGGTTGGTTCTGTACGCCCAATAGATATAGGCGGTACGTTTGAGGGAGAGAGAGGCCAAGAGGGTACTGATAGCTTTGGATTCTCCCAGTAGAGGCCTGGTGGTGGGAATCGTCAATAGTCCAGAGATCATCAGCCCCTACACCATCGGCAGTGAGTGTGTCATCCAGATCTAGGCGTAACCAGAGTAGATGAGCATCAGGCTCTCGAGGTCAGGGGAGCAGGCCCGCAGAACTCAACATTCCAGGGTGTGACAGGTGCGGCCAAAAACACACTGGTCAGTGCTTAGCAGGTTTTGGTGTTTGTTTCGGGTGTGGGAAGCCCAGAAATATACTCAGAGATTGTCCAGCAGCTAGACAGGGCCTGATAGAGGCCAAGATCCATCCACTAGCTCAGCATCCATACAAGCACACTCAGCTCAGCAGGATGCATCCACTAGTGCAGGTGGTGGTCAGTGCCAGAACAAGTTTTATGCCCTCGCTCGCGTCAGGAGCAGGAGGTCTCCCCAGTTGTAGTCACTGGTATGTTACGACTATTCCACCTTGATGTATGTGCATTGCTAGATACAGGAACTACTTTATCTTTTGTTACGCCCTATGTTTCCAATAGTTTCAGATTCAGTCTCGAAATCCTATCAGAACCCTTCTCAGTCTCTACTCCAATCGGTGATTCAGTTATAGCTCCATGGGTATATAGAAGTTTCCCTATCACAGTCCTTCAGAAAGTCACCTCCGCAGATTTAGTAGAGCTAGCCATAATAGATTTTGATGTTATCTTTGGCATGGATTAGCTACATCCATGTTATGCCTCAGTAAATTGTAGAACTCGTGCGGTAGAGTTCCAATTTCCGGGTGAGCCAGTCCTAGAATGGAAGGGTAGTTCAATTGTGCCCATAAGTCATTTCATTTTCTACCTTAAGGCTAGAAAAATAATTTCTAAGGGTTACGTATACCATCTAGTTAGGGTTAAGGATGCTACATTCGAAACCCCGACTATCCAGTCAGTTTCCGTAGTATGTGAATATCCAGAAGTGTTTTCAGATGATCTATCGGAAATTCCTCCCGAGTGGGAGATCGACTTTGGTGTTGACCTTCTTCCCGATATGAAGCTTATATCTATTCCTCCTTACAGAATGGCTCTAGTTGAGCTGAAGGAGTTGAATGAGCAGTTGAAGGATCTTTTAGATAAGGGTTTCATCAGACCTAGCAAATCCCCATGGGGTGCTCTAGTACTCTTTTTTCGGAAGAAGGATGGTTCCCTTCGGATGTGCATTGATTATCGACAATTGAACAAGGTTACAATCAAGAACAAGTATCCCCTCTCCAGAATCAATGACTTGTTTGACCAACTTTAGGGTGCCAAGTGTTTTTCAAAGATAGACCTCAGATCCAGGTATCATCAGCTCAGGTTTAGAGAGAGTGACATCCCGAAGACAATCTTCAGGACTTGGTATGGTCACTATGAGTTTGTAGTTATGTCTTTTGGACTAACAAATGCTCCTGCAGCTTTTATGGATTTGATGAACAGGGTGTTCAAGCCATATTTGGACATGTTCATGATTGTGTTCATAGATGACATTCTTATATATTCTCAGAGCGAAGAGGAGCATGCCGCTCATTTGAGGGTGGTACTACAAAATCTTAAAGATCATCAGTTGTATGCTAAATTTAGCAAGTGTGAGTTTTGGTTGGACTTGGTAGCATTTTTGTGTCATGTGGTGTCAAGTGAGGGTGTATAGGTGGACTCTTAGAAGATAGAAGCTGTGAAGAATTGGCCTAAACCAGTGAGTCCTTTGGATATCAGGTGTTTCTTGGGATTAACTGGTTACTACATGAGGCTTGTTGAAGGATTTTCATCCATTGCAGCACCATTGACTAAGTTGAACCAGAAGAAAGTGAAGTTTCAATTGTCGGAGGCCTGTGAGAAGAGCTTCCAAGAGTTGAAGACTCGACTCACCTCAACACCAGTATTGAATCTACCTGAGGATACCAATGGGTTTGTGGTATATTGTGATGCCTCAAGGATCGGCCTTGGTTTTGTGTTAATGCAGCACGGTAATATTATAGCCTATGCTTCCAGGCAGTTGAAAGTCCATGAGAAGAACTATCCAACTCACGACCTCTAGTTGGTAGGGTGTAATACACTGGAAGTGCCTAAGACTAGACTTGGGATTTGAAATGAAAAGTTGCAGAAAAACTAGAAATTTCTCTCAGAATGACTCATGGTATGAGTTTTTGGTGGGCCTGATAGATCGTAGGAAGTAACCATAGTTGGGTTCTGCTGTAAAGAGTTCTGTGACAACGAGTCTAAGGAGGACCTGTTGGTTGATGTAGCGAGTCATTAAAAGGGAGTCGTTGAGAGGGTGGTCATGATCAAGGAGGCAGGCACGAGTCAAGGAATGACTCGTTATTTGGAGCAACGGGTCGTTGTATGCTCCCGTTGGAAGGATTTCTGGAAAATGGGCACTGGTGACAACGGATGGTAATGATGAATTGTTGGGACTGATAATGACTCATCGTGTTTGGTTTTGGTAGTAGACCTATGATTGGAAAATGGGATGAAGCAACGAGGGAAGTAATGACCCATTGGAGCCAGTAATGATGTTGCGCTCCAGCGCACTCGCAAGTGTACGCGGTCGTACAAGTAATATAGTGGCCCTTTTTAAGAGCCGGATGTCGAACCCATAGGGACTGGACTATTTCAGCAAATTATCACGTTCAAGTGTAAGATAACCTCACAACTGTTGATTAGAGACGTTTTCGGTAATTTATAATTAAGTTTTGGGGTGGTCACAAAATAATCTGAAAATAATATAAGAAGCAACTAGAGTTTAGGCCGGATAATCATCCAATGTCACACTTTGTAATGGTTCAAGTATGAAATTATCAATTGGTGTCTCACATAGTTGAAAATGCGATGTTCATGGTCTCTCGAGCCTCTAAACACGACAAACTAGCCTCACAACTACATCGTTGAGCGGGGATGCGGCATCCTAGTTCGTGGGCAATGCAACTACATAGATGTGGTTTACGGGGTTTATGATCTTGATTATGGACTTTCGTACCTCTAATCATTTAACTCAACTTAGCTTCACAACTATTTCTATGAGTGGTGGAGTGACAATTCTAAGTCGGTGTCTTGCTATCATCCCGTTTTATCAACCAAGCAAGGAAAATTAGGTATAATTTCTATCCTAACTACGAATCATATCGAAAGATAAGAACTTGCTCCCTACATTCTTTTGTTCTTTCCTAGATTTTCTCTTTCAAGCTTTTACCTAACCTTAACGCATTTGTTTTCATGGTGATCAAGAACAAAAACAACCATAATGTAGAATGTAAGATAAAACAATAATTGACAACTAAAACCAAAATGAATTCATGCAATTACAATCATATCATGTGGCCTCAACCCTAGAGGAAGGGTTTTAGCCACTCATGTTCATACAATAACTCACAAACATCGTTAAGGTAATGTACTTACAAGAATGGATAAAAGAGAAGGTAAATTTGGTGAACCCTAGGTGAGTTCTTCATTTCTCCCTTTGCTTCTTTACGGTTTTCAGAAAATATTTCGTGACAATTTGATTTTAGAAGCTAAGGGTCCTATATAGAGTAAATAGGGAATGTGCAATTTTTGCCCGTCATGGAATGGCTCCGTGGCACGGAGGTGGTCGCGCCAATTTACCTCTGTGACACGGAGATATCACGACAACACACTGGAAATCACCTAAAAATTGAGCCTCGGCAGAAGCTTGCACCGATGGCAGCGTGGCACGCTGCTTGTACAGCACAATGGCTGGCGTGACACGGCCCCTGTCGCGCAGCTGTGCTTGGTGTGGCACGGTGCTGTCGCGCAGGTGGCCTGTTTGCTGCCTTCTTCTTGCCGACTTTTGCGTTTTGCTGCCGATTCCATTCCTCCACTTCACCCATCATAAATTAGTTCCTCAAATGTATTTTTAACCTACAAAAACAAGAACTAATCATGTTGGTTAGTATATATCCAAATTTACATAAAACCACATGAGAAATTAAATGCATAAATAAACAAACACGACTAAACTAAGTTATAAAATAGCACTTGGGCACGCAATTATGCCCAAGATCAAACGACTCATTGTACCAGTTATTGTCACTGGCAGTGCAGAATTTACAGATTTTTCATTAAGGGTATTTTTATCATTTCTAAGCCCTAATATCCTAAACTATGTCATTTTTAAGCTCAGTTAGTAGGGTTTTGAGGGTGTTAAACCTATTCTAAGTATATCCACTCCATGCATGCAACTTAGAGCTTTTCCTTGAAGATCAAGTTTGAAGAATTTCTCCAAATTCTCTCCAATATCCTTTGGGCTTTCAAGTGGGAGTGTGACAGATTTACCCAGGTATGTGAGGCTATGAATGATAGTTCCTTTCACTCTGATGTTCTAAATTTTTCTCAATTTCATGAATTTCTATTCTAGATTCAAGTTTCATGATCTATGGGGTTTATCCCAATTCTTGTGACTTTCTCTATGATCTATTTATGGTCAATTCCCTTCATGTACCCAATCATGTTTGGTGATCTATGGGCAGATTTTATACCTATTTTGAGTATAAATTCAAGGATTTTAATTTTAATTAAAAATTATGCCCAATTATGTATGCTTCATAAAAAGTCAAGTTATGATTCCATTATGATCTTGATCTTCTTAAGCCCTAAATTATGATTTATGATGTGATTTCTCTCAAGTACTCATAATGGATTTATGAATATCAAGTGTATACATATTCTCAGGTATGCATGAATTTCATGATTTATGGATTTATGACTCTTGGCCAACTCATGGGCCCTTATTCATGGCTAATAATATATTTCAAATGGAATCCATCACGTGTTATTTTATTTGGCCATGAATTTCATGAATGATTTTACGATTACTATATGAGCCCTCAGGTGCATGTTTTTGGGATAAATGTATAGCATCGAGTAGACCCAGCATTCAGGTAAATCCCTCCTTACAGAATGGCTCCAGCTGAGCTTAAAGAGTTGAAGGAGCAGCTAAAAGACCTTCTTGATAAGGGTTTTATCAAACCCAACATCGCTCCCTGGGGTGCTCTAGTGTTATTCGTATGAAAGAGAGATGGTAACTGTCACGCCCCACCTTGGGGGGTATGACTGGCACCTGGTGTCCTAGTAGGACCTGGACTGCTAACTAGTGAGCCTAAGCACATCTGGTGCCTGGCTAGCTCTATTTCAGATTTCTGGAAGCAAAGGGCTATATAACGGCTGTAAATACAGCCTCCGGCCGACTAGGCCTATAGCCACCTGTGCATGTAACAACAGCTAACCAGAAACATA
>JACEIK010002130.1:123208-143775 GCA_018107945.1 Datura stramonium | reverse complement strand
CTTATTCCATTGTTTTATGCGTTCTCTCACTTACTCGGTATATTCAAAGTACTGATGCATACTTTTATGTTGTATCATTTCATGATACAGCTGCAGGATCTCAGTCTCAGCCTCACTAGCCGATCGCTCTCAGAAGACTCCAACTGTTCTATTTAGTGAATCCTCATCTTTCGAGGACGGAGATTATTTTATTCCGTATTGTTTTTTTCTATTTAGATTTGGAGCTAGCTGGGGGCTTGTCCCAGCAACTCATAAGTTGTAGTGGCTTTTTCAGAAACAGATTTGATTTTTCAGACTTGTAGTTTTTCTCAGATGTTTTTAAACTTATGATCCAGCTCCATTTCATAAATGTTTTATAGTTTACTTTAAAGCTTCCACTATATTTCATGTTTACTCAGAATGTAGTGTATGATAGACCAGGGGTTGACTTGGGATTACTTGTGGTTGCAAGTACCGTGTCCCATCCAAGGTGTAAACTCGGGGCGTGACACATATATGCTTTGTTATATCTAGAGGCTACTTTGTCCTTTGTGACAACCAATGTTGCTAGTAGTTTCAAAGTCAGTCCTGAAATCCTATCAGAACCCTTCTCGGTCTCTATTCTAGTTGGTAATTCAGTGATAGCTCGAAGGGTATATAGAAATTGCCCTATTACAGTCCTTTAGAAAGCCACCTCAACAGATCTAGTAGAGCTAGCCATGACGGATTTTGATGTTATCTTTTGCATGAATTGGTTACATGAACGTTACACCTCAGTAAATTGTAGAACCCGTGCAGTAGAGTTCCGATTTTCGGGTGAGCCAGTCCTAGAATGGAAGGGTAGTTTAGTTGTCCCTGTAGGTCGCTTCATTTCCTACCTTAAGGCTAGAAAGATGATTTGTAAGGGTTGTGTGCACCATCTAGTTAGGGTTAAGGATGCTATATCCGAAACCCCGACTATCCAGTCAATTTTTGTAGTGTGCGAATATCTGGAAGTGTTTCTAGATGTTTTATTATGAATTCCTCTCAAGCGGGAGATCGATTTTGATTTTTGACATTCTTCTCGATACGCAGCCTATATCTATGCTTCCTTACAGAATGGCTACAGCTGAGCTAAAGGAGTTGAAGAAACAGTTGAAGGACCTTTCAAATAAGGGTTTTATCAGACCTAACAAATCCCTGTGAGGTGCACCAATGCTCTTTGTCCGAAAGAAGGATGGTTCCCTTCGAATGTGCATTGACTATCGGCAATTGAACAAAGTTACAATCAAGAACATGTATCCTTTCCCCAAGATTGATGATTTGTTTGACCATTTTCAGGGTGCTAAGTTCTTCTAAAAAATAGACCTTAGATCTGGATACCATCAACTCAGGGTTCGGGAGAGTCAGAAGACAGCCTTCAGAACTCGGTATGGTCATTATGAGTTTGTAGTTATGTCTTTTGGACTAACGAATGCCCCTGCAGCTTTTATGGACTTGATGAACAGGGTGATCAAGACTTATTTGGATATGTTCGTGATCGTGTTCATAGATGACATTCTCATATACTCTCGGAGTAAGGAGGAGCATGCCTCTCATTTGAGGGTGGTACTACAGACTCTTTAGGATCACAAGTTGTATGCTAAGTTCAGCAAATGTGAGTTTTGGCTAAACTCAGTGGAATTTTGGGTCATGTGGTGTCAAGTGAGGGTGTACAAGTGGACTCTCAAAAGATAGAATTGGTGAAGAATTGGCCTAGACCAGTCAGTCCTTCGGATATCAGGAGTTTCTTGGGTTTGGCTGGTTATTATCGGAGGTTCGTTAAAGGATTTTCATCCATTGCAGCACTATTGACTAAGTTGACCCAGAACAAGGTGAAGTTTCAATGGTCAGATGCCTGTGAAAAGAGCTTCCAAGAGTTGAAGACTCAACTCACCACAACACCAGTGTTAACCCTACTTGAGGGTACTGATAGGTTTGTGGTATATTGTGACGCCTCATGGATTGTACTTGGTTGTGTATTAATGCAGCGCGGTGAAGTCATAGTCGACTCACGACCTTGAGTTGGCAGCAGTAGTATTTGCCTTGAAGATTTGGAGACACTATCTATACGGGGTCCATATGGATGTGTTTACAGACCACAAGAGCCTACAATACGTGTTCACCTAGAAGGATCTAAATCTATGTCAGAGAAGGTGGTTGGAGCTTATTAAGGATTATGATATGAGTGTCCTTTATCATCCGGGCAAGGCCAATGTGGTGGCAGACACTCTTAGCAGGCTTTCTATGGAGTGTATCACATGTAGATGAGGAAAGGAAAGAGTTAGTGAAGGATGTGCATCGACTTGCACGACTAGGAGTTCATCTTGTTGACTCAACGGATGGTGGTGTCATTATTCAGAATGGATCAGAATCATCTTTAGTGACCGATGTTAAGGCTAGGAAAGACGAGGATCCTATTTTGGTAAAGTTGAAGGAAGTTGTTCGGAATCAGAAGGTGGAGGTATTCTCCCAAGGGGGAGATGGTGTGCTCCGATATCAGGGTCATTTGTGTGTACTTGATGTTGATGACTTGAGGGAATGGATGTTGTACAAAGCTCATGGTTCCTGATATTCTATTCATTTAGGTGCCACCAAGATGTATCGTGACCTACGGGAAGTCTATTGGTGGAGTGGCATGAAGAAGGACATAGCAAAGTTTGTGGCTAAGTGTCCGAATTGTCAACAGGTGAAGGTTGAGCATCAGAGACCGGGAGGTGTGCTTCAGGACATTGGTATCCCCAGCTGAAAATGGAGGAAATCAATATGGACTTCATTACGGGATTGCCTCGCACTCGCCGATAGTATGACTCTATTTGGGTTGTAGTAGATAGGTTGACTAAGGCAGACATTTTCTACCAATCAAAACTACCGATTTAGTGGAGGACTATGCTAAGTTGTACATTTGGGAGTTAGTTCAGTTGCATGGAGTGCTCTTGTCCATTATATAAGATAGAGGTACTCAGTTTACCTTCTAGAAGGGGCTTGGCACTCAGGTCAAGCTTAGCATAGCATTTCACCCACAAACAGATGGTCAGGCTGAACGGATCATTCAGACTTTGGAGGATATGTTGAGGGCGTGTGTGATTGATTTCAAGGGTAGTTGGGATGATCATTTTCCTCTCATTTAGTTTGCATATAACAATAGCTACCATTCCATCATACAGATGGCTCCGTTTGAGGCTCTCTATGGGCGAAGATATAGATCGCCTATTGGTTGGTTCGAAGTCAGTGAAGCTGCGTTGATAGGATCAGACTCAGTCCACGAGGCTATGGACAAAGTTCAGCTTATAAGGGACAACTTGTAAACAGCTTAGAGTTGCCAAAAGTCCTATACGGATGTGAGGAGGAGAGAACTAGAGTTTGAAGTTGATGATTGGGTGTTTCTAAAGGTATCTCCCATAGAGGGAGTGATGAGGTTCATAAAAAAAGGAAAACTCAGTCCCTATTATGTTTGTCTATACCGTATCATGAAACGGGTTGGAAAGGTAGCCTATGAGTTGGAGTTGCCCTCAGAATTAGCTTCAGTTCATCCAATTTTCCATGTATCATTCTTAAAGAAGTGCTTGGGTAATTCGGCTTTGGTTGTTCCTGTAGAAAGTGTAGGTGTGAAGGATAGTCTTAGCTATAAAGAGGTTCCGGTGGAAATACTTGATCATCAGGTTCGGAAGCTAAGAAACAAAAAAGTGGCCTCAGTAAAGGTTTTATGGGGGAGTCATCACGTTGAGGGAGCTATGTGTGAAGCCGAAGCAGATATGATGGCTAGATACCGCATTTATTCCCTTTCGGCTCAGTTTCAGCTTGAGGTATTAGTTTCCTCCTTAGTATTCTATTCAGTTTCATGTTCAGTTTATGTGTCCCAGTTTCTTTCATGTCAATGCATGTATGAGTGTTTCATGAATTTAGTTCAGCTATGTATTCTAGTCCGGAGTTAGTCATTCCATTAGTTTTCAGCTTAAATATTCAGTATTTGGCATGGTAGTTGCATTTCTCAGCTTTTCAGTATGTTTACCCACATTTGAGGAAGAAAGTTCCCAAGGGGGAGATATTTTAATACCCCGTAAGTGCCTAAGACTATACTCGAAATTTGAAATGATAAGTAGCAAAAAAATCAGAAATTTCTCTCATGACAACTCATTGGTAGGCCTGATGGACCATAGGAAGCAATCGTGGTTGGGTTCTTCTGTAAGGAATTCTGTGACAACGGGTCTAAGGATGAACTTTTGGTTGATGTCGTTGCGAGGGTGTTCATGATCAAGGAGGCAGACATGAGTCATGGAACGACTCATTATTTGGAGCAACGGGTCGTTGTATGCTCCCATTAGAAGGATTTTTGAAAAATGGGCAGTGGTGATAATGGATGGTAATGACGAGTCGTTGGGACTGGTAACGACTCGTCATGTCCGGTCTTGGTAGCAGACCCATGATTGGAAAATAGGATGAAGCAATGAGGGAAGTAACAACCCGCTGGAGCGAGTAACGACTCGTTGTGCCGGTCGTTTTAACTGGCAGTGCAGAATTTTCAGGTTTTTTATTAAGGGTATTTTCATTATTTCTAAGCCCTAAGATCCTAAACTACATCGTTTTAAGCTCAGTTAGTATGGTTTTAAGGGTGTTAAACCTATTCTAAGCATCTCAACTTTATGCATGCAACTTAGAGCTTTTCCTTGAAGATCAAGTTTGAAGAATTTCTCCAAATACTCTCCAATTTCCCTTAGGCTTTCTAGTGAGAGTGTGAATCAGATTTACCCAGCTATGTGAGGCTGTGAATAAGAGTTCCTTTCACTCTCATGCTCTAAAATCTTCTCAATTCCATGAATTTCAATTCTAGATTCAAGTTTCATGATCTATGGGGTTTATCCCAATTCTTGTGACTTTCTCCATGATCTATCTATGGGTCAATTCCCTTCATGTATCCAATCATGTTTGGTGATCTATGAGCATATTTTATACCTATCTTGATTATAAATTCATGGATTCTAATTTTAATTAAATTATGCCCTATTATATATGCTTCATGAAAAATCAAGTTATGATTCCACTATGATCTTGATCTTCTTAAGACCTAAATTATGATTTATGATTTATAATTTATGATATGATTTCTCTAAATTACTCATCATGGATTTATGAATATCAAGTATATACATGTTTTACAAGTATGCATGAATTTCATGATTTATGAATTTATGACTCTTGGCCAACTCATGAGCCCTTATTCCTGGATAATCATATAAATTCAAATGGGATTCCATCATATGTTATTTTATTTGGCCATGAATTTCATGAATGATTTTACGATTACTATATGAGCACTCACGTGCATACTTTTAAGAGTAGTGTTGTCACGACCTGAGCCTACACCCTGGATGTAATACGGTACTTGAAGTCACAAGTGACCCCAAGTCAACCCTTAGTCTATCATACACTGGTATTTTGAGTAAACATGCACAACGGAAATTTGAAATAATACATAATAGCATTTATGAAAAATTAAAGACTGAGCATAGAGATTTTTAAATATCTGAAATAAAGTTTGATCTGAAAGCCATCTAATATAGGAGTTACTGGGACAAGCCCCCAGCTAACTCTAAGAATTAACTGAAAATAATAAAGAAAACTGACATGAATGAAGTAACGCCCTCGGAATATGAGGACTCACACTGTTACTGCTGATAGGGAGATTCGAATGAAATCGGCTAACGGCGTTAGGTCTGAGAACCTGCAGCTGTATTATGAAAAGATACATCATAAAAGTATGCATCAGTACTCTGAATGTACTGAGTAAGTGAGAGATATCAATAGTATGAAAGAACTAGTAACTGATCTGAAATGGAATGAAATGACCAACTGAAAATATTGAAAACTAATACAACTAGAATATAGCTAATATGATCAATAATGACCCTGGCTGATGGCCATAAGCATGCCCTAAGTCTGAAATATTGAGTTTGAGAGACCACATTGAACTGAACTGTCAAAACTGAGACTAAACTAAGCTAACTAGTGGGAGAGTCTCTAACCGACATATAACCATGTGAGCTAGACATGGAGTCTGATGTATACACCCTACCGGTAGAATCCAATATACCTTGCTAGGGTATAAAGGCATGAACTGGGTGATCACAAAAGTCTGGGGCCAATTAGGCCAAGTAATACTGTAACCTACGCTGGCAACGTAGTTCTGGCAACCTGCGTGGGCTAGAACCCCGGCCCGCTCGGTGTTAAGTCCTACTCCCAGTGAAAATCTATACCGAACTGCTAAGTTGATAGCTCGAAACTGGAGTCCAAGACTACAGGGACATATAACTGATCGTACCCTGAGAGCCTTATTGGACCAGATTTTGAAACTGGGTTCTAGACTAGTCAGAGCTGCTTATCTGGAAGTGTCGTAACCATCTAAGAATAAATTGAAAACTGAACTGGAGTCCTGGGGCTGGTCAGAGCTCTATATATAAAATGTCATGACCGCCTAATGGACCAAAACTAGATTCTAAGTCTGATTCTAACAACTGGGAGGCACCACTGACACCTCGGGAAAAGACTAGAGTCAAACTGATCAGTTGACACTTTCTAAATAGTGCTGAAGAGGTTCTACGTTCTAACTGAACTAAACTACTAAGCAGCTAATAGAAAACACAACTCATTCCAACAACATTGGAATTTCATAATATAATGAAATTTCAAGAATTTAAAGGGATCTCATCCAACAGGGATAAAATCATTCTCATTAATGGGATAGTTGCTCACACACACACACACGCACACACACACACACACACATATATATATAAGAAACTAGGATATTCAGCCCAAAACATACTTTGCAAAATAGACAGAATTTAATACGCAATAATCTTTACTCAAAAATTTAGGGCTGTGAATCATCTTGGCAAGAACAATAACAATTTACTTAGGAACTGATGAAGATCATATGAATAATAAACATAGATATTATTCCAATTGAAATTAACGAAACCCAACATGAAAATTTATTCATATTCTAAGAACTCAGGGCTAAACTGATAGGGGAATTATCGAGGGTTTTGGGGGACACAAGGGAAGCACAATTTCCTTGTTGAATTCCCACATACCTGAATAAAATCCTTCCGAAGGAGAAGCTTGAACTACTGCAAGAGATGAGAAGCCCTAGTCTTTCTTGGAGGATTCTTGAGAGGAGAACTTTTGATGTTTTTGAGAACTGGGAGTGGAGAATGAGGAATGAACCTTTTTTCCCCACTAAAATATCTGAAATTATTACTAAAATGATGTAGTTTAAAGCTTGGGAGACTAGGAAATTACAAATTAGCCCTTATAAATTTGCTGGAAAAATTCCCAGGTGCCCCTAACGGGTCGTGGTGGTTGACCACGACTCGTGGTCACTCACGTCAGGTACACTGGCTAAAAACTCAATAAGGCTGGTAAAGGGGGACATAATGAGTTGTTACTGGGAACCACGACTCGTTGCCCCCACCTGTCAAGTACACTGGTCAATAAAAGTATCCCTAAGTCAGGCCTGGCCACGAGTGACCTAACAGGTCATGGTCAGTGACCACGACTCATGAAGTCCCTCGTTGGGTACACTACCTCCGCTCTTTAAATTATTAAACCTCCTTCTCATAACTCACCTAGCGAGTTGTGAGGTCACTTAACGACTCGTTAGGTGGGTCATCCTGAAGCTTTTCTACAACTTTTCCAGATTTCCTGATTTAAATCCCGAAACTAGATTTTGAGGTGTCTAGCACTGAGTAGACCCGACATTCAGGTAAACTCTATGCTCTCAGAACTACATGCCACCGTAGGTATATATATATTTTTTATTATTCAATCTCGGTGATATCACCACGCACGCACGTCCCCCTGCTTGATAAGTTAGAGACGGTTCTGACCACTTGGGAGAGATGGTAGGGCATCATGTAAGGCTCTATTATGATGGTGTCAGTTAAGACGAGTGCTCCCATTGTTCCTTATGATTTATGCACGGTTGTGTTATGTTACTTTGGATCAAGTTATATTTTATAAAGTTTTCTCTTATGATTATGATTGGTTTACAAATTGTTTGAAAACCTTGAGCCCTTATGTTTATATTATGATATTTACTTTATGATCATGTTGTCCTACTCTTATGAACTCTTATTTATTTTAACTATCTGTTTTACTTACCTTGAATACTCAGTACATTCTAAGTACTGACTGCATACTCTATGTTGTATCATTTCATGACACAGGCTCTAACATTCAGGTTTATTCCAGCCATTAGCCGATTCTCAAACTTCACATCCCTCAACTAGTGTTGGTGAGTCCTCATCCCTTGAGGACATTCAGTTATCTGTAGTTATGTTCTTTCAATAATAGACTTTGGTCGAACTAGTTGGGGATACTGTCCCATCAGCTCATCAGTTATGTTAGAGGCTATTTAGACATTATGTAGAAATCAACTTGTCATTTTTTATTCGGTATTATCTTGATACGTATACAGACTTCCATTATTATGTATGATAGACTTTCGCTTATTTATGTTGAATTTTAAATATCATGTTCATGCCATGGGTCGACTGTCTCGATCCGAGCTAATTTTGGGTTGTGACACAGCGATAGTATTTGCCTTGAAGATTTGAAGACACTATCTGTATTGGGTCCATATGGATGTGTTTACTGACCATAAAATCCTACAATGCATGTTTACTCTAAAGGATCTAAATCTATGTCAAACAGTGGTAGGAGCTTCTTAAAGATTATGATATGAGTGCCTTTTATCATCTGGGCAAGGCTAATATGGTAGAAGACACTCTTAGCAGGCTTTCTACAGAGAGTGTGTCCCATGTAGATGAGGAGAGAAAAGAGTTGGTGAGGTATATGCACCGGCTTGCATGGCTAGAGGTCCATCTTGTTTACTCGACAGATGGTAGTGTCATTGTTCAGAATAGAGCGGAATCTTCCTTGGTGACTAAAGTCAAGGCTAGACAATACGAGGATCCTATTTTGGTAAAGTTGAAGAAAAATGTTCAGAATTAGAAGGTGGAGGTCTTCTCCCAAGGGGGAGATGGTGTACTATGATATCAAGGTCGTTTGTGTGTACCGGGTATTGATGACTTGAGGGAGTAGATGTTGCATGAGGCTCATGGTTCTAGATATTCCATACATCCGGGTGCCACCAAGATGTCCCATGACCTACGGTAAGTTTATTGGTGGAATGGCATGAAGAGAGATATAATAGCATTTGTGGCTAAGTGTCTGAATTGTCAACAAGTGAAGGTTGAGCATCAAAGACCCAGAGGTGTGCTTCAAGACATTAGTATCCCTACTTTAAAGTGGTAGGAATTAATATGGACTTCATTACAGGGTTACCTCGTACTTGTCTATAGTATGACTCTGTTTGGGTGGTTGTAGACAGATTGACTAAAGCAGCTCATTTTCTACAGGTCAAAACTACCGATTCAGCGGAGGATTATGCAAAATTATACATTCAGGAGTTAGTTTGGTTGCATGGAGTGCCCTTCTTCATCATATCAGATAGAGGTGCTCAGTTTACTTCCCAATTTTGGAGATTGTTTCAGAAGGGACTTGGTACTCAGGTCAAGCTTAGCACAACGTTTCACCCGCAAATAGATGGTCAGGCTGAATGGACCATTCAGACTCTTGAGAATATGTTGAGGGTGTGTGTGATTGATTTCAAGGGTAGTTGGGATGATCATTTGCCTCTCATTGAGTTTGTGTATAACAATAGCTACTATTCCAGCATTCAGATGGCTCCGTTTGAGGCTCTTTATGGACGGAGATATAAATTACCTATGGTTGGTTTGAAATCGTTAAAGCAATGTTTATAGGACCAAATTTAGTCCATGAGGCTATGGAGAAAGTTCATCTTATAAAAAAAGGTTGAAAACAGCTCAAAGTCTCCAAAAGTCCTATGCGGATGTGAGGAGGAGAGAGCTTGAGTTGAAGTTGATAATTGGGTGTTTTTTAAGGTGTCTCCTATGAAGGGAGTGATGAGGTTTGAAAAGAAAGGGAAACTTAGTAACTGCTATGTTGGCCCATACCGGATTATGAGACGTGTTGGCAAGGTGGCCTATGAGTTGGAGTTTCCCTCAGAATTGGCTTCGGTACATCCAGTTTTTAATGTGTTGCTTTTAAAGAAAGTGCACAGATGATCCATCTTTGGTTATCCTGGTGGAGAGCGTAGGTGTGAAGGATAGTCTTAGCTATAAGGAGGTTCTGGTGGAAATACTTGATCGTCAGGTTCGAAACCTAAGAAACAAAGAAGTAGCTTCAGTAAAGGTTTTGTAGAGAAATCAGAAAGTTGAGGGAGCTACGTCGGAAGTCGAAGCAGATATGATGGCAAAATACCCGCATCTATTCCTTTCCGACTCAGTTCCAACTCGAGGTATCAGTTTTCTCCTTAGTACTCTATTCCATTTCATGTTTACCAGTTTCTTTCATGTTAATGCATGTATGCGTGATTCATGAATTTAGTTCAGTCATGTAATTCAGTTCGGAGTCAGTCACTCCATTAGTTTTCAGCTTTAGATGTTTAGTTTTTGGTATGACAATTACTTTCCCCAGCTTTTCTGTAGCTTATCAACATTCGAGGACAAATGTTCCCAAGGGGGAGATCTTATAATACTCCAAAAGCCCCTAAGATCTGACCTGAGGGTTCAAACGGATAAAACAGGAATTTTACACCAAGTGACAACATGAGTTGTCTAGTGACCCGTGATGTACCTCGTGAATCATTAAGTGACTCATGAAGTGAAGGAAATAAAGGCAGGAATTTGTGGTCAAGGGATGAACACGAGAGGAGCAATGACTCATGGTCAGAGCAAGAGTCGTTAGGTTGGTCGTGGTACAAGGCCAGCATGAATGTTGAAATTTTAGGCAGTGTTCTTCACGACTGGGTCACCACGAGTCAGTAGGTACATCACAAGTCATGGTGTCCCTCGTGGTGGCTAGAAGAATAAGGTTTTCCAGTACTGACAATGGGAGCAGGCAATGGGTTGTGGTAAGTGGTAACCACATGTCCAGCCCCTCATTGGGACTGGTAGTATGACTTTTCCTGCGAATTTATTAAGGGATTTTTCATAACTTTTAAGTATTTAAGACCTAAACTACGTTGTTTTAAGCTCAGTTAGGAATGTTTTAAGAGGGTTTAACTCGTTCTAAACCAATCCCTCTCCATGGATGCAAGACTAGAAGGTTTCTAAGGGAGATCAAGTCTAGGATTTAACAATTCTCTTTCAAATTCCTTTGGGCATTCAAGAAGGTTGTGAAATCAAAAATACCCAGGTATATAGTATTATGAATGGGAGTATTCCTTCACTCCCATGCCCAAATCCTTTTTTAAATTCATGGCTCCTTAGTTGATGAATCTATGGGGTCTTAACCCAAATGGTGAAATCTCTAAGTATCTATCATGGGTAAATTCTCTATATGTCTCTAATGTTGTTTTGAGATTCATGGGCATGTTTTACAATGTTTTCAATTATAAATTTATGATTTCAAAGTCTTATAATGATAATGCCCAATTGTGAAAGTTCATGAAATGTTGAGATTATTATATATGTTTTCAAGTATGATAAGATGTATATGATGAAAGTATGATTTCGAATTATCCATGTTTACATTAATTATTTTGACTATCTCAAAGCATGTACAAGTTTGGGCAAGCCCATGTGATCAAGTATGTTTCATGATTTACTTCAATTTCATGTTATTAGCTTACCACATGATTTTGGAGTCTAGACTCCCACTTTCCAGCTTGTAGTATGGTTTGAGTCAAGGCTCCTCACGATATGTTTTCAGATTATGCATGTATGATTATAATTTAGCTTCATCAAAAGACGATGGTTCAGCTTTATTGAAAAAGGATGGAGAGCATATGCATGTTTTTGGGAGTAGTGTCTAGCATCGAGTAGGCTAAGGGTTCAGTCAACCCTGTGCCTCAAAACTACATGCCAATGTAGATATGTTCAGATTATTTGGGACCTCCTTTGTGAGCATTCCTTACCCCCAAGGGGCCTTCAACTTGATATCGATATCATGGTAGCGCTTTAGCCCTGGCAATACTTTGGACGGCTCTGCCCACTTGAGTATAATAGTCGGGACCACGCAAGCTCTATCATGGTAATGTCGGTTATATGACGAGTCTCCCATTATTCCTCATGATATCAGTTATGCGTGTTCATCAGTCATGATATTAAGTTTTCAGCAGGTTTGACCCAATGTTCAGTTTTACTTATGATTATCAGTTTCAGCTTTGGGTCATTCGATTTAGTTATGTTTAAATCATGTTTTCAGATAATAGCATGCAAGCCTTACTCTCATAATCTTATCTTGAATATGTTTATGATATGAATGATTTCATTTTTACTTACTTAGCGGTTTTACTTTCCTTGCATACTCAGTACATTCCAAGTACTGACTGCATACTCTATGTTGTATCGTTTCATGATACAGGCTCAGATGTTCAGGTTCAGTCCTCCTGCTAGCTAGACTTTCCGAGTTAGCATTTTTCAGCCTTTTGGTGAGTCCTCATCCTTCGAGGACCTTCTTATCAGTTTGTTATCAATACTTTTAGTTTCAGTTTATTAGTGAGTTAGTTGGGGTCTTGTCCCATCAACTCGTCAGTATGTAGAGGCTTATCACATAGTATGTATTCAACTTCAGAACTGTGTTATGTATTCAAATGTTCAGATATCATTATATTCTCAGACTTCCGCTATATAACATGTTAGATTTCCGCATTTGATTATGTTGAGCTTAGTTATCATGTTCATTCCATAGGTTGACTTGGTGCCTCTCGGGGTTCTTTGTCCCGTGTCTCAATTCAGGCCTATCATGACAAGATCAGTAGATGTGTGATTACATTGACAGAAGATTTTTTTAGTTAATTGTTTATGAATTATTATCAAATTTTGGAGAGCAATTCTTGAGATCAACACTTGGTTTTCTCAATTGTTCTTGATTTTGTTCATCAATATTCAAAACAGGTGTTCTTTCAATTATTGTTGTAAGTATTTAATTATGTATTTTTCTATGAATACTAATTAAAATTTTACAATCACGAGAGGCTAAAACCTCCACAACTAGGGTTGTGGGAACTATGGTAAATTAACGAACTAGGGTTATACAAAGTGATTCAAAACCAATGCTAAACGCTTGTATTATATTCTCTTCATCTTTAAATGTTTCTTAATGGTGTGCAACGTTAGGACTTGCCTGAATTCTTTGCTTTCTTGAACCTAGAGAAGTAGAGATTAGGAAAAGAGAATTACAACAAAGCCTTGATTTTTATGATCATTGTATGACTTGAGCTACGGTCGCAGGAAAGTTAATTTGGAATATATTGATAACAATTAATTTGAAATCACTCATGAGACCTAACCCGGTAATTGAGTATAGTCATCCAATAGGGACGAACCAGTCGTTTGGATGAACCCTAGTTATCAGTTCTATTGGGAAGCATTGGGATTGATCACTTGTGTATACCCGAAGTAGTTATGAACCATGGGAAACACTTACCCTAGTTATTTGTAAATCTTGATAACAACCACAGTTTCGATCTTGTTTTATTATTGTTTTTCTTCAAACCCCCTCTTTGGAGATGATTTACTAACAAGTTTAAGTACCGGCAGTAGTCTAGTTCTTACCTTATTTCCTATAGGTTCGACCCCAACCTCTTCGTTGGGTTGTTTATTGAAAATGTCCGCTTAATACTTTTCTAGGAAGTGTGAGTTTGAGCATTATCAAAAAGTGGCGTCGTTGCCGATGAATACGACTAAGATTAGATTTATTGCTTGTATTTAACTTTTGGTTGTTATTTCCTTAATTACATTTTCTTTTTGTTTTTGGACACCCACAAGTTGTCGCTTGGTGAATTCCAAGTACTCAACGGAGTGGAGGCCCTCTTGAATCCTTTGGATCTCGAACTTGAATGAACATTGTGAAGGATGGAGAACAAAGATTAGAGAGATGCCGGTATTGCTGAAGAAGATAGACAAGCTAAACTAGCTCGACAAGAAGCACCTCAAGAAGTCGATGATGCTCGAGATGAGGTTGTTAATGCTGGTCGTCATGGAAGGGGCAACAGAGGCTAGAGATATGCCCCTCAATTCTTTGATGAGGATGACGTGGACATTGAAGAAGTCGGGTCAACCGGAGCTTTTGTACCACCACCTTTGCCTGTTGGGACAAAATTTGACATTACTAGCACCATGATTCAATTGTTAAACATAAAGGGGGTGTTTAGTGGTCACGCAGCTGATGATGTCAACCTGCACTTAATGAACTTTATTGGAATATGCAAGGCGTATAGGTTGCCCGGAGTTAGCCAGGACGCAATAAGGCTAAGTCTCTTCTCATTCTCTCTATTTGGGGAAGCCAGTTTATGTTTATTGGAGTTGCCTAACAACTCTATTACCAACTCGAGGGAGCTCAAACAAACTTTTCTAGAGAGATTCTTTCCACCCTCGGGGATGTTGCAACTTAAAGGATGAAATATATAATTTTCGACAACTGAAGACAGAGGCACTTCATGAAACCTGGTTGAGATTCAAGAAAAAGTTGATCAAGTGCCCAAACCACAAAATTCCTGATGAAAGTTTGTTGGATATTTTCTATAGATCACTGAATAACAGTATTAAATATGTAGCAGACACAGTGGTGGGAGGAGAACTGATGAGCCATACCTGGGAGCAAGTTGCCATTATTCTAGATAGAGTGATGGAAACAAACAGAGCATGGCACACCCCGGAATCAGAAGCTAAACTNACTGATGAGCCATACCTGGGAGCAAGTTGCCATTATTCTAGATAGAGTGATGGAAACAAACAGAGCATGGCACACCCCGGAAGAGGAAGCAACTGCTGGTACATATGTTTTTGGTTTGACCGCAGACCAACGAAAAGAGGAAGAATGTGACCAGGAATTGGACCATATGCGCACATCGTTGGACCTTCTCATGAAACATATCATGGGCGTTGGAGCCAGAAAAGTTAATGTAGAGGGAACACAGGGACAATAAACATAGCCTGAGCACTCAGATTCAGAGGAAGAGGAAAACTTCTTGGACAATAAGGTGGCGGGTTTCCGAGCCAATGCCCAAGGGTCTGGAAAACACACTTGGCACCTAGGTTCTAGAAACTAGGGTCAGAACTAATATAAAGATAATTACAATCGAAATGGCTACAGAGACAGAAGCCGAGGTCATGAGCGAGAGGGAGAATAGGGAAGGAATGACGGTTATCGCAACAACGACCGAGCAGGATTATACGTGCCTCCTAATGCACGTAAGGGAGAGGCTGGACAGTCAAAGTTAGAGAGCATGATGGCCGAGATGCTAAAGAAAGTTAGATCCACAGATGAGCAGTTGAAACACATTCGAGGAGATATATCCAGCATGGTTCAGAGATTCGAGCCACATGCCACGGCTATCAAGCATATTGAAGAGCAACTGGGTCAATTTTCAGCATCCATGAACCCTAGGCAAAAGGGTACACTACCTAGCAACACAGTCCAAAATTCGAAGAATGATGGTCATTGTATGGCTGTGATGACTAGAATTGAAAAGATCATAGTTGATCCCCCTCTGTTGGTTGTAGTTGAGCTTCAAAGGAAGAAAGAAAGCATAATTGATAATGAGGAAGAGGTTTCTAAGCATGATCATAAGGAGGATGCTGAGTTGACTGAGGCTCCAATTGTTGAGAAGGAGACTGAGGTTGAACAAGGAGAAAAACAAGGGGCCAGACAAATTTATAAGACTATCCCACGACTACCACACCATTCCCTCAAAGACTGAAGAAGAAGGCGGAGAATGGTAAGTTTCATAAATTTCTGTCAATGCTAAAATAATTATCTGTAAATATATCAGTGGTCGAGGTATTAGAACAGATGTCGGGATACGCCAAGTTTATAAAAGACCTTGTTACTTAGAAAAGGTCCGTGAGTTATGAGCCCATAGATAACGTGCATCATTGTAGCTCTATAGCCTCACGAGTCCTTGCCCAGAAAAAGGAGGATCCAGGTTCCTTTACCATTCCATGTACTATTGGTGATGTTGAGTTCGCAAGGGCACTCTGCGACTTGGGAGCAAGGATCAATCTGATGCCTTTAGTTGTGTTTAAGCAGCTAGGCTTGGGAGCCCCCACACTAACTACTATGCAGCTATTGATGACCGATGGAACTACAAAAAATCCCCCGGGGATCCTGTTTGATGTGCTTGTTAAAGTGGACAAATTCATATTCCCAGCGGACTTCATGATCCTTGATTGCAAGGTTGATTTTGTGGTCCCCATTATTTTGGGATAATCATTCCTTGTCACTGGGAAGGCTTTAGTAGATGTGGAGGCTGGCCAGTTAAAATTCAGACTCAACAAAGAAGAGGCCACCTTCAATGTCTGTCGGTCAATGAAGTAACCAAAGAAGTATAGAGTGGTCTTAGTAATCGAGGAGTTTAAGTTCCTTGACGAAGTCTGAGTAGTCAAGAGACTTGCGTCGTGCAGCGATGTTAAATCAAGCGCTGCATGGGAGGCAACCCATGAAAGGTGAAGCCTAAGTAGCCACAGGTATGTTCCCTTCCTTCTTCTTTATATTCCATGCTTCGGGGATGAAACATGCTTTTTAAAAGGGGAGGGGGTGTACTTGTATTTTTGGGATTTTTGAATTCGTCTGAGGGTCTTTCTTGTCGTGTTTCTTTTTTCTCGAGCATACTATCTAGTAGAACTGACATATTTAGGATGTTCTTATTTAATTATAAAGTAGCTTAGGATTACTCAGCCAATGAATTGCACTAGTTTTGAAGTTTTAAAAAATTGACCTTGTTTTAAAATTTTTGATGGTTAGCTATGTACTTGTTGATTGCAAAGCATGATTTCTGTGGATCTTTTTTTGTCATTTAGTGTATTAGCATAAGTAGTTCTAGTTATCCATGTATAAACCATACAGGTAGAATAAATGCAAAACATGTATCATGAGTGAGTGAGGTCTATACCTAGTTCAATACTACATAGAGGATCTACAACTTGGTTGGTTGGTCTTTACATAGGTTTTAGGATGGTTGGTTAGGAAAGGATCATAGGCCATTTTTGTTTAGCTCATTTTAGCTTAAAATACCCTACCGGGATAATATGATTCCCTTGATCCCGATTTTAAGTCTTAAATGAATCATTTTTGTTTGATTAACCGATTAACCGTACCCATTTTTTTATAATGAATTTGTTTTGGCCCTGGTCCCTCCTTGGACATTATGAACCTCAACCTAGGAAAAATGCCTAAGTTGAGAGTTGCTATAGTACATAGATCTTGGAGAGTTGAAAAAGGAAGAGAAAATAAAAATAGTTAAAAATGAGGTGTGGTGTGACAAGATCAAAAAAAAAAGAAAAAAATTGAAAAAAAGATACAAAAAGAGAAAAATGAATGAAAATATGAAAACACACCATATCTATACAATTGCATAAAAATAGTGAAAAAGAAAAAAAATTGAAAAAGCGAAAAGGGTGAAAAAAGTGAAAAGTAGAGCCACATGTATGTAGTACCAAGGAGGGTTTAGTCACTAAAACAGATTTTATATCTACCATACCCAATCTGAAAGCCTACATTATAAGCCAAATCTATTCCTGTAGCGATCTAGCCTAATCATCTGAAGAGCCGAAGTAGAGAAAATATGAACAAGCCTATGGTATCCGATGTGCAGTATTTAGAACTTCCTTGTTAGAGTGAGAGTCTTACTTGTTCAGTCCCATATTTCATATTTTTATATATCTGTGAGTAGGGACTTCATTTACTTTGAGGGTACTTGATTTGTGTTTTATTTTGTCACTTGTCCGTGAGAAAAGCATTGGTTATGATTTGACTATCTTCTAATAGCTAGATGACATATCTTGATCTCTGTTTATCATAATTTATGGTTACTTGATGTGCATATGCTGATTTGGTTTACCGAAAAAAGGGTCAAAAGTTGTTTGGGTTTATGGTGCAAATTTTGATTGATGTTGGCTATAGTATCCTAGGTTTATTTTCTAGTTAAGTGTCATTTTTAGGCTTTTTAGTTTTCTTTGCCTGAGGACATGCAAAAGTCTTAAGTTGAGGGTGTTGATATGTTGTGAGTTTACAACACTTTCGACACTTAAAACTGAGAAAATAACATGGACTTAGGGTATGTATATACATATATGAGGTGCTTTTACTTTGTTTTCAGAAAAAAAACAGGTGTTGGAGCAAAAATGTGCAAAAGATGCATAAAAGTGCAGAAAATCAGCCAAGTACCAATCTCAGTACGAGTCGTACCTAGATTGTACTAGCCGTACTGAGACTCATGAAAAAATTCAGAAGGCTGAAATAATGCGAAGGCAAAGTATGACTCTCAGTACAAGTCGTACCAAGATGGTACGAGCCGTAACTAAAGTCGTGGAAAACTTTAGAGAAAATTTGCACAAGCAATCTCTCGGTACGGGTGAAACCCACAGATCGTAACATCTACCGACGACCTATACCAGGAGCCGAGGGGAACTTCAGTGATTCTTAAAAACTTGGTAGAACTCAAGATGCAACAAGCAATTATGAGTCGTAGGAGCAAGGTACGAGGCATACCAAAACACTCATAGAAAACTTAAGAAGATGTCAAAGTTCTCACGGCCAAGTCATGGATGAATTGCACGACTTGTAAGATCATGGTACGAGTCGTACCAGTTGCCAACACTTATTCAATTCTGCAGTAGCCAAGGAATGTACGAGAGCAAGGTACGACCCGTACAATCCTATTATGAGTTGTATGATCAGTCGTAGGACGAGTCGGCGTCAGATATGAAAATTTCCCTGTTAGCTTAGGAAAAGGTTTTTGATGTTTGTATAAATACCTTTTATGTTTTTTAAGTAGGAGAACAAATTAGTAGACGTGTGATTACATTGAGAGAAGGTTTTTTAGTTAATTTTTGTGAATTATTATCAAGTTTTGGAGAGCAATTCTTGAGATCAACACTTGGTTTTCTCAATTGTTCTTGATTTTGTTCATCAATATTCAAAGTAGGTTTTCTTCTAATTATTGTTGTAAGTATTTAATTATATGTTTGTCTATATAATTTTACAATCATGAGAGGCTAAAACCTCCACCACTAAGGTTGTGAGAACCATGGTGAATTAATGAACTAGGGTTACACAAAGTGATTCAAAACCAATTCTAAACGATTGTATTGTATTCTCTTCATCTTTAAACATTTCTTAACGGTGTGCAATGTTAGGACTTGCCCGAATTTCTTACTTGTTTGAACCTAGAGAAGTAGAGATTAGGAAAAGATAATTACAACAAAGCCTTGATTTTTATGATCATTATATGAATTGATTTGCGGTCGCAGGAAAATTAATTTGAAACATATTGATAACGGTTAGTTTGAAATCGCTCATGAGACCTGACCGGTGATTGAGTATAGTCATCCAATAGGGACGAACCAGTTTTTTGGATGAACCCTAGTTATCAGTTCTACAAGTAAGAATTGGGATTTATCACATGTGTATACCTGAAGTAGTTATGAACCCATGGGGATTACTTACCCTAGTTATTTGCAAATCTTGATAACAACCATAATTGTGATCTTATTTTATTATTGTTTTTCTTTANCTATTTGTAGATAACTTACCAATAATTTTAACTACCGGAATTTGTCTAGTTCTTACCTTATACCCTGTGGGTTCGACCCCAACCTCTTTGTTGGGTTCTTTATTGACAATGTGCGCTTCATACTTTGCCAGGAAGTACTGCAGTTTTGCAAGCTCAACTGCTGGTTCTTTTTATTCTTTTTAAAATCATTTTCTGAATAAAGTTTAAAGCTTGGAATGACAATTTCTATTTTTACATCATTGATGTAATTTACCTGTTATACAAATTTTCATTTATTTTAGTTTATCATTTGTTATTAAATGAAGTTACATATAATTACCTTCAAAATAACATGATTGAGTAAATACTTTTTAAACAGTCAATGCACATAATCTCAACTACATCTCTTTTAATATATATCTGCAGGGAGTGATTTAGCGGTTGAAGGAGTGAGTTTGAGCGTCAAATACCATTCAAAGTTAGAGATTCTTTCTTAATTTAAAATTGAGATACTTTGAGACTAAAGAAAAATAAAAAAGTGAAGTAGTGATTATGCATTATGATTTCTTGTCAAGAATTCGTTGTATGATAATTTAGTTCTCGTATGATGTAGATTAGTTAATTTGAGGTTGTTGATTTACTATGCTATTAAGCTAATTTTTTGTACAGTACTAACATGTATATTTGAATTAGATAAAGAGTACAACCATACAACAATTAGGATTTATTTTTAAGTATCTTTATGATAAATAACTACTATTTTACAGGTATGCGTCATGAATTGATAATAATCTGTTATCCATCATATATGTTGATTGAACTTTTGTACAACTTCTATAAATAGTTAAATGTTACTTTCATTCAACAACTTATTGATATATATATGTAGTTGTAAAAAGAAGAAAAATACGATTTGTTAAATACAAGGCACAAACATTATGATTTAAATATTTATAACCATAACCGATATTGCTCATATTCATAT
>JACEIK010002130.1:86313-106936 GCA_018107945.1 Datura stramonium | reverse complement strand
CACATCTTTTAAATATGATTTATGCTATTTTTATTAATATGAGGGACACGTGTGGGGCGCGTACGCTTAGACTAGTTAATTAAATTGAGAAACATGACTAAAATTAAGTTATAAAATAGCACTTGGGCATGTAAATATGCCCAAGATCACTACCCCATACTTAAAGCCTTGTTCTTCCTCGAACAACTCCATTACATCTCATGCACACGAAGGACTCACACATAACCTATTGAAGCTAGACGACTCAAAGGCTACAACGATTGATTTAGATAGCAAGTATAAAATTGAGCATGTGTGTATATAACCAACTAAAATCACATACAACTAAGTTAAGACCTCTTAGCCTCAAGAATCGACTCTAAAACCACAGCAAACTCATGCACCTTTGCCAATCAAGAAGTCCAATATAATTTAATCTTTATTCAAACATGTGCCCTCATAACAAGAGAGATACCCATTTTCACTCCTAATTTTTCAAATTATACAAGTATAGGTATATAAATAGGAATTAAGCTCACTCTCACAAAGAATTCACATACAACATGTACTGACCCATAAGCTTGCATTTAGTGTTTTACTCCACTAATTTTGGATCATTCAAAAGTAAGGTAAAGTAGGACTTATCAGGTTTTAATGTAATCTAAGGGATGGGTAGGTACTATTCTGTTCAGTAGTAGTGACTATCTTCCCTAAGCACTTTTAATGAATTGCAATTCGCTCATTAAGCTCCTTCTCCTCTTTTACTTCACCTCTTACTCTTTTCAACTCATCAATTTCCTACTTTGTTTTACCATTTCATTAAGCACACTCATACTATTAGTAGGGACTACTTAAGCTTTAGACTCTTTTTTATTCTTTTACTCTTTTTACTCCCTACCAACCCTTATGCATTTTTCACAAGTGAACCTATGATCTTTTCTTCAACTTCCACAAACACTATTTCCCTTCTTTCTCAAGATTCTCACTCCTTTAACTCTTTTGCATTTTCACTTAAGCACTTAGGAGTTTTGGATCAAATTCAAGGCTATTGAAAGAAAAGGATTAAGCTTATGTTATGGCTATCAAAGAATAGTCTTAAGGCTCAATGGGGCTAACTAGGATCATACGTTAAGGGTAGGTAAATCAAAGGATAAAAATTAGGCTCATTCAAAGAAATGCCTAAATCAACTCTTACAATTAATATCCCTCATTTCGTTTTGCAAATACATCATGCTAGTTTTAGACACTACACAATAGCATGGAATAGTCAAGAAACCTTACACTTATAGCACATACTCAATTCAAGACAGACTCATACAGACTCTCAACACAGCTAATTAGATGAATTCAACATTAAGCAATAAGCATACAGAGTTATATTCAAGAGTCTAGGTATCTCAAACAAAGTCGTACGGCCGGTCTGTCGACACTGGNCAACACAGCTAATTAGATGAATTCAACATTAAGCAATAAGCATACAGAGTTATATTCAAGAGTCTAGGTATCTCAAACAAAGTCGTACACTTATCCACATGCTTCACAATTAAAACTTTACTTGCCTCTAACAATCATGTACAACACTCACAAGAGCGTCAAACAGTCAATCAGCTAAGGGTTCAAATACACAAACCTATTGACTAATTTTTTCTCAAGACAGTCGTTGTCCATCCATCGTCGGAAAAAATTTCTAACTATGACTGAAACACTATATACAAACAAATAAAATATTTTATTCTTGGTTCAGAGTGTCCCCCTTTGAAAAAGAACCAAAAAAATCAAAGAATAGGTGAAATGTGCTCAACTCCAACTCTTAAAGAAAATAATTTTCACAGCAAGCAACACTTCACCCGAAAATCAACATCACAAAATTTTTAAATTTATCCCTCACCCCATACTTAGATTATGCTATGTCCCGAAAGCATCATTTAAAATCAAAACTAAAGGTGAAAGATACTTCTTGAGCCCTCTAGGCCTAGCTAGCAGCGTGTATTGTCCATTTTTTCATATGGGTCACCAACCTCACACTCATCTTTTTGTCCATGCTCTTTAGCTTCCTCTTCTAAGGGTACTCAGACTTCCACTCAATCTATTCTTACTTCACAAAAACAAAAATAAAAAGTGAAAATAACCAAAACAAAAAAATAAAATGAAAAGAAATTATACATGTGGTACCCTTGGGTTTCCTCCCAATCAACGCCTGATTATACGTCGCGGCACAATGTGAACTATCCTTTTCAGGATATCCTCAAAAAACTTGTCCCTTTCGGGAACCATCTTCTCTTCTTCTTGTATTTAGAGGTAACAACCTCCACACTATCCCTCTTTACCTCCATCACTTTCTTCAACTTATTTCCCCTACCATACTTAGGCTTAATTGTCAAGATGTCCTGCAATAGTAGACCCATGGAATCCACCACCCCACACTTGGCATCTGACACCATACTGATCTTGCAAATATCTCTATAGTGTGTGGGTGGGTTGATCTCCTAATATACTCTGAAGAGCTTTTCCTCATTATTTATCCTCATTTTCAGGGTACCGGCTATTATATCGATTATCCCTCCACCAGTAGCCAGGAATGGCCATCCCAAGATAAGGGATACCTTGTCATCAACCTTAAAATCTAGAATAATAAAGTCAGCAGGTATGATAAATTTAACTACTTTGATGAGAAGGTCCTCAATAATCCCTTTCGGGACCACTGTCGACTTGTCTGCTAGCTGCAACAACACTCTTGTGGGCTTTTATTTTTCCAAATTGAGTGTATTGAACAGAGATAGGGGCATCAAATTCACCGTCGCCTCTAAATCACACAAGGACCTCATTATGCCTATTTCAACTATTTGTACAGGGAGGGTGAAACTCCCTGGGTCCTTGAGCTTTTTGCACATTTTGCTCGTCACCCTGAAGCTACACTCTTCAGTGAGTGCCACAGTCTAGACAGCCAACAGCTTCACTTTGTTGGCCACCACGTCCTTTAAGTACTTTTTGTACTTAGGCATTCCCTGCAAAACATCAAGTAAGGGCAAATTTATGTGAAGTTCTTTGAAGATATCAAAGAACTTCTTAAAGCATGCATCCTCCTTGCTCTTATTGAGCCTTTGTGAAAATGGTGGTGGTGTTCTCTATAATGGTTGTAATGTTGATTCTGAACTATGTGTTGAAGCACTCTGATTATCTCCTTTCACAGCTGATGGATCCGGTCTAACTAGCTCTGGCTGCACCTCATTTTTCTCCTCCTTCTATGGTGCGTCAACCAACTACTTTCCACTCCTCAGATTGATGTCCATGACCTATCGGGGGTTTGAATTTGTATCACTAGGTAAACCTTTCTAAGGTCTATTATGATGAGCAACTACTAATTAACTCATTTGCTTCTCTAAGTTCCGGGTTGCTAGTTGCTGGTTCTTTAAGTCTGAGGCCATCCTGGCCTGATCAGCTGCCATCTGGTCCTGATTTTCCATGATCTTTCGCAACATCTCCTTGATGTTACTAGACTGGCTACTTTTCTGCCTGTTCTGCTGCTGGCACTGCTACTACTGAGGCTGCTGGTAGCTTTGACTCTAATTACCACCCCAAGAGAAATTCGAGTGATTCTGCCAGTTCTTGTTGTAGGTGTTCCCATAATTTTGATTCCCCCTCTTAACATTCCCCATAAATATAACTGACTTCGGATTAGCCCCTCAAGATTCTGCACTATGCCCATTATTGCCACAAATTTCACACCGGCTGCATACTCAGTTTGCTGAACTGAGTCATCATCTGGTGTTGGAGTGAAGCTAACTGGGCTGCCAATGCATTGAAACCATCAACCTCAATAAGCCCTACCTCTCTCTTACCTACCCCTCTGGATGACTCACTGTGTCACTCCGGATTTCCTTGAGCAATCTTATTCAATAAACTGTACAACTCGTCATAAGTTTTCTCAAGTGCTTGCTCACCCGATGCGGAGTCCAGTAAGATTTTTGTATGTGGGTCTATACTTTCCATGAAGGTGTGGGCTAACACTTCATTCGACTGATGATGATATGGGCAGTCTCTCAACAACAACTTGAATCTCTCCCAAAGCCAAGTAGAGATTTACCTACGGTCCCTTTTTAAAACTAAATATCTCGCTTTTGAGCTTTGCAGTCTTGCCGGAGGGAAAGAATCTGATGAGGAACTTCCTTGCTAGGTCATTCCAGGTAGTGATGGAATTTGGTAGCTCTGCCTTCAGCCACCTCTTCGCCTCTCCCAAAAGTGAAAATGGGAAAAGGGTAAGTCTAACATAATTAGTTGACACTCCAGTGGGGACAAAAGTGTCACTGATTTCTAGAAAGTTTTGTAAGTGCTACTGTGGGTCTTCATGTATCATGCCAGTGAATTTCCCACTCGATTGCAACAACTGCATCATATTCTATTTGAGCTCAAAAGTGCCTCCAGACTTCGATTTGCGTATGCTAGAGGCCATATTTGTCGCGAGTGGGATTGCCACTTCACGAACTGATCTGGCTGCCATTGTCTCGGGAAACAAATCTTCTTGCCCAACTGGTGGATGTTGTTGTTCAAGGTATTCTCTTTGTAACAACTGCAACTTTCGCTCAAGAGCCTCTATCCCTAACAAATACAATTGTCGTTATGCTCCAACAATGGATCCACAAGTTCTCTATTCCTTGTCAGTATGCTACAAGGAAAAACCTGTTACCTGCAATGAAATAGACTAAGACCAAGATTTTCAACACTTAAGAAAAATAAAAATACACACAAACTAAAAATTCACCAAAAGTTTCCAGTCCGCAGCAACGGCACCAAAACTTGTTGTGCCACAGCACACACGCAAGCGTACGCAATCATACAAGTAGTAAAGTGACTCTTTAAGAATTGGATGTCAAACCCACAAGGACTAGTCTATTTAGCAAATATTCAAGTTCATGTGTTAAATTAAATTTCACAAGTGTTGGTTGTAAAGATTTGGAGTTTTGTATCTAAATCTAAGATGATCACAAAATAATTGGAAAAACATTAATAAGAAGCATCCAGGGTTAAGGTCTAACAATCATGCAAATCTACATTCAACTTGGTTCAAGTATTTGATTTCATTTGTTGTCTCACAAAGTTAATTGCCATATTCATGGTCTTTCGAGCTTCTCAGCACAATAAATTAGTCTGACAACTATATCGTTGAGAGGGGATATGACGTCCTAATTCGTGAGCAATTAACTATGTGGAGTGGTTCACGGGGTTTACGCCCTTGGTTATGGACTTTCAAACCTCTAACCATTTAACCTAACTTAACTTCACAACTACTTCTACAAGCGGTGATGTGACAATTCTAAGTAGGTGCCTAGCTATCTTCTCGTTTTGTAACCAAGCAAGGCAAATTAGGTATATTTCTATCCTAACCGCGAATCAAGTCTTGAAGACTTTGAACTTACTTCCTACATTCTTAATTCTAACCTAGGGTTATTCTTTAGTCCTTTTGCCTAAGCTTAATACATGCATTTTAATGATGATCAGTCATTATAATGATAAATAACAAGAATGCAAGATAAACAACAAATAAAACTTGAACCAAAGATGAATTTAAGCTAAAACATTCATGTCATGTGGCCTCAACCCTAGAAGAAGGGTTTTAGCCACTCATGTTCATACAAGAATTCATAAACGTGGTTGAATTCTAGTAATTACAAGAAATAATTAAGAAGAAATGAAGAAAACACACCCTAGGTGAGTTTTCACCGTTCTCCCTTCGCTCCTTCTGTGTTTTCCAAAATAAAGTCTTGATAATAAAATAAAATAAAATAACTCAGTGTAGAATTTATACTAAGTGAAAAAATGTAATGCCTGGCTTACTTAGGCAAATCCCACATCGGTTGGGGAGGAGAACGAAGAGTACTTTATAAGTGCTTGGATACCTCTCCCTTGTAGACGCGTTTTAAAAACCGTGAGGGGGTGATCCCCAAAGCGGATAATTTCTACAAGCGGTGGTCTGGGCTGTTACAATTTGATCATTGGAAAAATAAATACGTGTAACGCTGCCATCGCGCCAAGGCAATGGTGTGATATGGAGGTATCGCGCCAGCATAAGATTTGACACTTGATGGCACGGCATGCGCATAGGCAGGCTGGGCATCGCCCAGCGTGGCACGGAGGTGGGCGCGCAGATCGCACAGTGTGGCACGGGTCCTAGCACGCCTGTCTCTTGCCATGACACAGGCCTCAGCGCGCAGCCTGTGTAGCGTGACACACTGCCCTGTCCGACATCTTACATCTCGTGCCATCTTCAAGCTATCTTCTTTGCAATCACTTTCAAGCTTCCGCGTTTCTTATGTAACTTCATATTGAGACCATTCTTAGCATTTTTCACCTACAAATAAGGGCTAATCACATTGGTTAGTTTATGCACATAAATATATAAAATTACATGAGAATGTAATTAATTAAATTGACAAACATGACTAAAACTAAGTTATAAAATAGCACTTGGGCATGTAAATATGCCTAAGATCAACTAGCCACACCCAGGATGTAGGCACAGAGCGTGATAAACTTGGTATCAAAATATTAGGTTATTCAAGAGTCCTAGGATGTGTATGGAGCCGCGTCTAGTAATGTTCTTCTTATAGGTGTGAAGTGCGCCACATCTATAATAGGAAGACTATAAGACGTTAGGAAATACCTCCCTTCTTTCATACTCTAGATCGTGCGATAGAGTTTACCTTTATAAAAACTTCCTCCTAACTCATATTCACATGTTTTAGATCATGCCTTTGAAACACACTACCAGCCAGAGGAACACAGCTAACCTGCTTCCACAGAATAGGATGTAGACTCAAAATGGGGCACGCCCGATAGTTCAGGAAGTGGGAGGGTTCTAGAGACACCAGTTCCTCAGCCTCTTAGAGTTGGTACTTCAGAGGCAAACTTTAGACGGGCTATTCAGATGCTCACTCAGTTGGTGGCTGCTTAGTCAGGACGTTAGAGCCCAACGCCAACTAGTTTTAGTTCTATGATTCGTCAGGAGTGTTAAGGATTAGAGAGTTCCTGAGAATGAATCCTTCAGTATTCACAGGGTCTAAGGTTGATAAGGACCCCTATAATTTTATTAATGAGATCTGGAAGATCTTGAAGGCGATGCATGTGACAGAAATAAAGGTAGTTAAGTTTGCTTCTTATCAGCTCAAGGATATTACAAACGTATGGTATGATCAGTGGGAGTAGGGACGAGGTGAAAATGTAGCTATGGCAACTTGGGATAGTTTTGAGGAAGCATGTTTGAACCATTTCTTCCCTCATGAGCTGAAAGAGGCGAACGCAGAGGAGTTTGTGAACTTGAGGCAGCTCACTATGAGCATGAAAGAGTATAGCTTTAAGTTCATCCAGTTATATAGATATGATTCGGAGATGGCACCGAATAGGAGGGTTAGAATGAGAAAGTACGTATTTGGGTTGGGCAAGCACGTGAAGAAGGACTGCAAGGGCTCTCTATTGATCAATAATATGGACATTTCTAGACTTATAGTGTATGTCTAACAGTTAGAGGAAGATAAGAAGTAGGATAGAGAGGAGCACCAAAGTAAATAAGGCCAAGCTAGCTGGTAACGAGACCACACAACAGAGAAACAGAAATAGAAACAGGTCTTTCTTCAGGAAGAGGTCCTCTGGACCTATGCAGTCAGCCACTAATACTCCAGCCCTAGGTAACAAGAATGATAAAAGGTCTCAAAAGTAGGGTAACACAGTTCAAGGAATCCCTTGATCCCCACTTTGTGGCAGGGCTCACTTGGGTGAGTGTCATTTGATTAGAGATGGATGTTATGAATGCGGCTAACAGGGTCATTTTCTTAGAGATTATCCATCATGGCAGGCTATGGGGGTAACAGAGCTCAACCTACTCCCTTAGCAGGCAGAGTTTCCCAAAAGGCACCACTTCAGGGACAGACGAAAGTCAGAACCATCTGCATGCTATGTCTAGTTACCAGGATCAGGAGAACTCCCTAGATGTTGTCTTTACTATGTTAAAAGTCTTTTCTATTGATGTGTATTCTTTACATGATCTAGGTAATACTTTATCTTTTGGGCGGCACATTAATATTATTTGGTGTGATCCTCAAAAACACTCATTATGTGAAAGTCTTTTATAACACCCCGTATAATTTAAGCGATAAACTCATACTTTTGTGATATGGTTAAGAGTGATTAATAATATAAGGAGGATGTGTTATGAAGTATTCAAATCACTCAATGATGGTATGTTAAGATCTGAAGTTGAGCCAAGTGCAAGACAAAAATCGGCAAAGATTATCGCATATTATTTTTAGAAATTCTTTGAAATTTGGGTCAGATATCTTTGGGGTTTTCTCTTAATCTATAAGGATTTAGAAAGCCTACCACCTCTCAGATTAAATATATTTGAGTCTAGTTTTCAAAATATCAAACCACGCTTTAATCCGACATCTGAGTGAAATGTTTTGAGCATTTTACCACACATTGTCCGGGAAGAAACGGGTCATGGGCCTAGTTGGGTTGGGTCAGCTCACCTTTATAAGATATAAACCACCCCAAAACTCATTTTAAGTTCTTTATTTTTCCAAATTTCATAACTCTTCAAGGTTTCGATACAGAATATATAGATAAGATTAGAGGGAACATATCCAAGCCTCTTATTCTTCAAATTAAAGCTAGAATCTCGTAGTAATCATTGTGAAGAGTGCCTTGCTCACATTGGCTTCATTGTTCGTGGTTTTGCCGTGGTTTTTTCTGAGAAGACAATAGATGGGTATGGTGTAAATGTATTATTTCCTTCGTCTAACGGAAGGTAAAGACTTATACACTTCCTGCTGCCATTAATTTGGATGTTTTACGATTTATACTGGAACAACTACTGACGTTGAAAATGATCGAGAAAAGTCGAGTTATTGAATTTCTTTGGAGATATATTAAACCTAAATTCCCAGAAATTCATGTTTATGACGCCTATATGTGATAAAGGTCCCTACGGTCCTTTGGCGTATCTTGACACCTATGAAACTAGAATTCTAGTTTTGTAGTTCTACCTTCGGGTTAGCGGTACCATGGTTGCCTAAGAACTTAGTGGTAAGTTGCAGAATGACATACTTACTATTAGCAATCCCATAGCTTCATACGACGTACAAATTATCGTACAGGTTGCTTAGAAGACCACCTTACTTGTTGATATCTTAATAGATGGATGACACCTTAATTGGCTATCCCGCCAACTGTTAAGTGTTTTGGCCAACACTTTTAGGCTATTCATATAGATGTCCATGTACAAATTTCCTAGAAGGGCTACAAACAAGTGTACCTTGTCTATGGAGCAACACTTTGCTTATAAGAGCTATAAAATATCTAGAAAAACTATATTGAGGCCTGCAGAGTCATATTGAGGTCTGGTGCACTCACAGACTTCCTACATGCCAGGAGTGCCATTGCTAACCCCTAGTAGAGCCTTGTGTGCTTTGGGTGCACTTACAGGAGCCTTGTGTGCTCATATCTAGTTTTCCTAAAGGGCTACACACAAATGCATGTTTATTTCCATGAAGGGCTAGTTACACATGAGATACAGAATGCCTACGAGGCTATAGTATTACCTATAGGGGTATATAGATTAAGTGTACTTGTCAGGCCTTATAGGGGCTTAGGTAGGTTATTGTTTGTTGTTTGTACCTTCTAGGCTTATGGGGGCTAAGTTAGGTTCTTGTTTGATTACTTCCTGTTTAGCTTACAGTATAGCTTTATAAGATCTTTCAGGCTATCCTCTTACTCTTACAATTATTTACCTTCAGTTCTTACTATTAGTTCAGTTCCAGGTTATTTTTATTGCCTTATATACTCGGTGCATTATTGTACTGATGCTCGAGCTTGGGATGCTACACTCATGCCTGGAGTTTCTAACAAACAAGTTCAGAGGCCCCTTCAATAGAAGTTTAGAGCTTCTTTCTTCTAGAGTTGTCATACATTAGAGGTTTGCCTGTCTTTTGCTGTACAGTTTATGGGTCAGTCGAGGCCCTGTCCCGACCAAGTGTTTATTCTTTAGAGGCTTGCAAACTACGGGATTGTGTAGAAGTATGTTGTTGACCATGTTGGACTTGTTATTTTGTATCAATAGTTTGACTATATTAATGGACCTATATATACGTTTACTTTCAGCTTATTTGAGCTTACACAACATAGCGGTTGTGTCGGCCCGCATAGGAAGTTATTGTTATTATGAACTGCTAATTAGTCGAATATCTGGGTAGGTGTTTCATTGCGACCTTGTCGGCCAAGGGCTTCCTTAAGGAAATATATACTTGTTCGTTTTCTTGATTATGTGCTGCTAGTATACATTAGAGATGTATATGCCCAGTTAAGTCAGCTCAAGATCTAATGTAGCATCAAGTATCAGTTACACCTCCCAAGGAGGGGTGTGCCATCTTTCATAGTAAAACTCACAAGTTGACTAAACACTTTGAAGGTAACTACATCATGGTTATTAACAAAATACGAGATAATATAATATAATGAACAACATTCATGTTAGCCTTCATTGTTTCCAACTTAACAACATTTTTGAATGGACCAGCCTTCAACAACTCAATTTTGAAAGTACTTGGAAAATTATTTATTAGATCCTTGAAGTTGTGATCCTCTTTTCAATATTCATTTCAATTAAACCAGTGTGCCTTCTCAAAATATCTATCCCATATTTGAATAGGTACTGAAAGTGCCGGGCCAAAATCTTTAACTTTTTTTGCGTATCATCTGTTTTAAAATAATAACATTAAAATCAGATTAAACACTTCATAAAAAAATATAAATTGATGTAAAGTAAATGACAATTGACAATAAGTGTTGAACTCAGATATAAATTGGATTCAAACATAGGTACATGAGACTTAACTACAAAAACAACTCATAAGTCATGCGTAATTATCCAAATTTTATTTTTTTTTAAAAAAAAAATCAAAAATCATAAAAGAAGTTGAACTTTGACATATGTGCTTGAAACTTAACTGCAAAATCAACTCATAAATCATGTGCAATTGTTCGAAAGTTTAACTAAAAAAATCAAAAATCGAAAAATATACAAAGAAGTTGAACTTAGACATATGCACATGAGATTTCACTACAAAAATAACTCATACTCAGTCGCAGATGTCCGAGANCCCCCCGAATAAATTCAAATAGACACAGAAATAGTTTTTGAAAAAAAAACATAATCATCAGTTAAAGCCTAATCGCTGGTGGAAAAATAAGATCACATACATTGATTTTTACAAAAATTACATTACAAACTATCAAGCTGCGACTCGTACTGCATAGTGTTGTTTTCATTTAAACAAATTCAACATGGAAAAATAACAAAAAGTCTAATCACAAGTTTAAAAACCTAACCAAAGGTGAAAATACATGATCAATTTCAATAGTAAAAATCTTAAAAACTACAGAAGAATGATATATACTTTGAAATCGAACAAAGTTAGCAAACACAAAAGTTAGGAGAGGATGGAGGTGGTGTATAAAATTATTTTGGGTCGCAGAGAATACCAGCTTTGCACAAACAAGAATGAAAAATCGAAAAAGGGTAATATTGTCTTCTTAAATCATTTTTAAAGTAAAAGTAGGTAAGCATATAAACAAAGTTGAACAAAATATTACTTAAGTGGGGGAACGAAAATAAGATGCCCTATGAAATTTTTACAAAAATTATAGGGGACATTCGCACAAATGCCTTTATTTTGAAGTGGTCTTCAATTGTTGTCCCTCAAATTCGTGGTCTTTAAAATTTTCCCTTCGGCACTTTAGGTGACAAAAAATAATAAAAGATATTCCTAACAAAAAAAATTAAAAAATTAGTAAGGCAAAAGAAACATTTGCAAGACATAAATTTTGGCACAAGTTATGCCTCAAAGCATAAGTTCATACACTTTATGCATCAAGGGCATATGTTTAGTAGTATGATATAAGTTCAGCAACATGAATTTGTGTCTGGGGCATAAATTCAGCAGCATGAACTTGTGCCTAGGGAGTAGAAGCTTAGCAGCATGAACTTGTGCCCCGGCTAGAAGCTCAATATATGAATTCATGCATTTGGGCATAAGTTCAACAACATGAACTTGTGCCTAGGGGGTAGAAACTCAGCAGCATGAACTTGTGCCTGGGGCAGAAATTCAGCAACATGAATTTGTGACATAAGTTCTGCAATATGAACTTGTGCCTAGGGGACAGAAGTTCAGCAGCATAAATTTGTGTGTTGGGGCAAAAGTTTAGCACCATGAACTTGTGACTAGGGGTATAAGTTCAACAACATTAACTTGTGCCTTCTAAGGATAACTTGTGTCTGACGATTTTTTTTAAAATAATAAGTTTAAAAGTATGTCTTGTGAATTAAATTACACTTAATTTATTTTTCTAGTAAAAAATTCTCTAAAAAGGTTTGCCTAATGTACATAAGAATATTTTGGACATAAAATTTTTATTAATAAGTTGTAGGGGTAAAAATTAAAGATTACCAGTTTGAGGGGAAAACATTAAAGACCACCCCAATTTCAATTTTAGGTAGTCCGTGCAAAAACTTGAAATTACATACCAAATCATTACCCAAGTTTTTACGCTGACCGGCCCTATTTTGGAGTGATTTTTAATTTTTTTTCCTTTAGTATTTTAAGTAATAAAAACACGACAAAAATACCCCCAATATTATTTTAAAAAATCGCAAGACAAACAAAATTTGCAAGGCAAAAAAAATTTGAAAGACATAGGTTAGCCTTAGAAGGCAGAAGTTCGTGCTACTGAACTTCTACCCAAGACATAACTTCAAGAAGATTATGCTGTTGAACTTCTGCCTCTAGACACAAGGTCCTTATTGAATTTTTGTCTCAAGACACAAGTTCAATAGTCAGAAGTTTAGTACCATTAACTTGTGCCCCAAAATATAAATTTATGTTATTGAATTTGTGTCTAGGAGCAAAAGTTTATACGATTAAACTTTTGCCCCAATGCACAAGTTCAGTAGCATGAACTTTTGTCTACTGAAACTTGTGCCTCAAGACATAAATTTATGTTATTAAACTTGTGCCTAGTTCTAGATTTACGTCCAGACACAAGTTTATGTTACTCAATTTATGCCTTGAGGCATAATCTGTGTGAATTAATGCCTTAAGACATAAATTGGGCAAAAACTTATGTCTTGCGATTTTTTATTTTTTATTTTTTCTGTTAAGGATATTTTTGATTACTTTCTTATTACTTAAAATATAAAAAAATAAAATTTAATATTACAAATGTAAGAATCAAAATTAAAAACTATTTCAAAATAAGTGCATATGTGCGAATGAAGCCATCATTACCATTTCCAAGGCCTAGTATTTTGGGTAGAGAACGAATGTCCGGATTGCTCATTGGGCCCAAATTGTGATTGGTTTGGACCCGCCAACTTCAAATGACCCTGTATTAATGGATTATCTTCTTCGGCCATGGCGATTGAAACACCGCCACTCTTCCAACTCTCCTCTGAATTCAGTCTGTAAGTTCCTATCTCTCTCTCTCTCCCCCCGATATTTGGAGTCTAAATTCCGTTTTTATGGTTGAGTAAGATTCTTGCTTGGTGTTTGTTCCAACTACGTAAAGAGAGTTTCATACTTCATTGCGATTTTGACAAGTGGGTTGCACTTTTATTTGGTTCCCATTTGGTTGTCTACTCTAAAAATTTGATGATGTGGTAATTTTCATAACAATTATCATGGAAACAGCCGCTGTTAACACATTTCCTATCTTCCAAATACCTCCTTCCCATATCACAATGAAAAATTACTTGCTTTCTGACCCTGCAAAGACTGCATTTTTAACTAGTAATCCAAGAATTAAGTTATCCTCCAAGTTTCATATGCTATTCCACAAGACTTGTTGCTTAGCTACTGCTAGAAGTCACAATTTCATACGAACTAAAACTTTGGTTGAAAATGAAGAAGAAAAAGAAGAAGAAGAAAAAGAAGAAGAAGAAGATGATGATGATGATGACGACGATGATGATGTTTCTGGTGATAGTAAAAATATGGCAGGTGAGAACCCCGCCAACGTGGACTGGGAAGCAAAGTTCCTTGGACAGATGGACCCATCTGGAGATATTTTTCCTGGGAAGAAGAAAAAGAAAATAAAATCTGGATTGCTCAAGGATACAGAAACAATGGACTGGTGTATGAATGCTAGGAGAGCTGCTCTCAAGTCTATTGAAGCCAGGGGATTGACTCCTGTTATAAAGAGTATGGTTAGTGGCAATAAAAGGGCCAAAAAGAAGAAGAAGAAAATCAAATCCAAGGTTGATAAGCAAAACCCAGATGAAGAAACTGATAAAGACTCGGAATTCGACTCTGATGATGAAGATTTCGATTTGGATGCTGAAGTTCCTCTGGGCAATAAAAGTGACCTCAAAAGGACAGTAAGCATGTTTGCTGATGGTATGTTTGAGGAACAGAAAGCTAAAACCATGGAAACATTTGTCCAAAGGCTATCTGAGTTTGCAGGACCATCAGACCGTAAGAAAGAAATTAGCTTGAATAAAGCAATTGTTGATGCACTGACAGCTGAAGAAGTGTTAGAAGTCACTGCTGAGACAGTCTCAGCTGTTGCGAAAGGACTTAGTCCTTCGCCTCTTTCTCCATTAAATATAGCTACATCATTGCATAGGATAGCAAAGAACATGGAGAAAGTTTCGATGACTAGGAGCAGAAGGTTGGCATTTGCTCGCCAAAGAGAGATGTGTATGCTTGTAAGCATTGCTATGACTGCTTTGCCCGAATGCTCAGCACAGGGTGTTTCAAATATTGCGTGGGCACTTTCAAAAATTGGTGGTGAGCTTCTCTATTTGACAGAAATGGACAGAGTGGCAGAAGTAGCGTTGACTAAGGTTGATGAGTTCAATTCACAAAATGTTGCTAATATAGCTGGGGCCTTTGCGTCAATGCAGCACTCTGCGCCAGAGCTATTTTCGAGTTTAGCAAGAAGGGCCTCAAACATAATTCATACTTTTCAGCCTCAAGAGATTGCTCAAGTCTTGTGGGCTTTTGCTTCGCTGTATGAGCAAGCTGGTCCCATGCTTGATGCACTTGATAATGTTTTTAGTGATGGCAATCAATTCAAATGCAGCTTGAGTGATGATAAATTACCTTATAGTAAAGAAAGAACACCACCTGGTACTGCAGATGTTGATTCTGGAGCAATTAACTATCCCGTGCTAATTTTTAATAGGGATCAGCTAGGTAATATATCATGGTCTTATGCTGTTCTTGGGCAGATGCATCGAGTTTTCTTCACCAATGTATGGAACATTCTCAGCTTTTTTGAGGAGCAACGGATATCTGAGCAGTACAGAGAAGACATTATGTTTGCTTCCCAAGTTCATCTTGTGAACCAATGTCTCAAGCTAGAGTATTCACATCTTGACTTATCCCTGAAAGGTGAACTGGAGGAAAAAATTTCTAGTGCTGGAAGGACTAAACGGTTCAATCAGAAGGTTACTTCCTCATTTCAGAAGGAGGTTGCTCGCCTTCTTGTCAGCACTGGGCTAGATTGGGTAAGAGAATATACCGTGGATGGTTATACTCTGGATGCAGCAGTAATTGACAAAAGAGTTTCTCTTGAGATAGACGGCCCTACTCATTTCTCAAGGAACTCAGGTGTTTATAGCTTCTTATTAATTTATTATCATCTGCAGACATGTTAGTATCATGATTTTCTTTGTCATCAGTCTCCCAAAATATTAAAAAGTGACATTTTCTCGAATTGCAATGACATTATTGCTTCCTTGTAGGGTCCCCCTTGGGACATACAATGCTAAAGCGGAGATTTATCACTACTGCTGGTTGGAAGCTCATATCTGTCCCTCATCAGGAAGTAAGTTTTGGCATATTTTCATTTTTGATCAGTTATATTTGATTGTAGGTTATTGGCATTCTTATCTTAGTAAAGCTGAATGAGAGACGTTCTTTTGAACTACTTCTCATCTTCCGCTTCCTGCCCCAAAAAGGAGGAGAAAACAAGTGCTACATGGGAAACACTGAAGGATTTCCATCCAGCATTAGGTTCACTCACTCCCCTCGATTCAATGTTCTCCACCATCATTCATCACTTACTCAATGAGCAACTAAATGTCGAAGAAGAAACAAACAGACAGACTGATAAGTGTGATCCAAACAAAGCATGCAGGGCAAGGGTCTGGGTTTAGCATTATACTTCACCCCGCTGTCTTCAAAAAAAGGAGGAAACCAAGTGATACTGTGATAGCAAGCCTCCATGTCTATTCCCCCATACATCAGACAAACAGCCTTAAGAGTCAATCGGGTGACCCTAGCCTGCTGATGTGTATGTTTAGGACGTCTTATCTATTTTGAAGGGTGAATAACTATTGGCTTCCTATGAACCATTAATGCAACATCCATTTGCCAAGTGTCAGACCATGTGAACTTGCATGTGAGCCCATGGCAAGTTGCTCCCCAGAAGTTTTGGGGTGTTATGGCAAACTTTAGGCAAAAAAAGATCACAGCTATCTTTTTACAGGGAGAGGAAGTTATTAAAATCATTCTCGTCTTGCCAGAGCTGTTTTGGTTTATGCATAGTTCCCTTGGTGTTATTATGATAGAAAGGCATTTCAATTTTCAACTAATGAGGAAAACTATTCAGAGCAGCTTCAATTATTAGATGTTGGTCTGATGTTGTATTTACCTTCTTACACATATTAACCATTTGTTAACATAGTTCATGTACTCATACTCAATTATGCATATCTTTTTTTAGTGTAGACATAAAAAAGACAAATCACAATTTGACTAACTGGCCCTTATTGATTGTACTTTGCAGTGGGAAGAGCTCAAAGGAGAGTTTGAGCAGTTAGAGTATCTCCGGGGCATTATCAAAGATCATTTCGATGAAGGGAGCTTCAATGTGGGAATGGAAGATGGTCATTGAAGTATAGAATAGGAAAACCAATAGCTGTGTTTTATTGTGCTTCAGTCATTCCTCTATCATATAGCAGATTTATATATCACTTACTTTTCAAAGTGAAATATCTTCAGAATTTCGAATTCTATACTAATGTGAATTACTTTAAATTTTGACAAGTAATAGTGTAAACCACACATATGAATGAGCTTAAATAAAGAACTGGGTATTTATATAGCCTACCCCAACTTGTTTAGGACTAAGGCGTAGTAGTAGTTGTTGTAACAGTGTAAACCACCTAGAGGATTCAAATAGCCGAACTCACTAGTTTGAATTGAGATGTAGTTGATGGATTGAGTAATTTAAACCACAAATCCTAGAATGAGATATATCAGCAACATTTCTTATCTGTATTTTAAGTTTGAGACTCAGGTCTTACCAATAGCCTGCTTATTTTTCCTGTGTCCTGCATCAATAATCTTGCTCTGTTGGGGTGACGATATTCCTCCTCTTGGTGAGTTATTACTAAGTCACTTGTACTTAATGAGAGAGATTTACAAACTTCCTGCTGAATATCAATCCTTGATGTTGTTGAGATTTCTTTAATGGTTTATGGAGTTGTATGCTTGTAACAGAAGGCAGCACTTGTACAGTACGAGGCATGCAGACTGTTGAAAGCACTAAACTTTGGATAAAGTATGCACATCCTACTGCGCTAACAGAATACACGCAACCTTTTACTGTAGGTTCAAAATATATGCTGCAGATCTTATGATATTGCAAGTGCCTTTTGTTGCAGGTTTCTTTTTCGCCAAGCCATGAAGTTGTTCCTGTGTTCTGAGATGATCTGGCTAAATCTATATGCAAGTAAATACTTTTCTTAAGGCCAATATAAGTCCTTTCCAAGGTAGTCGGTTTGGTTGACTTTCGAAAGGTTACTCGCGGAGAACTGTATGAGTTGGCAAATAACTCATCGGAAAAGAAGCTGGATATCTTGACAATAGAATTCCGTTTTGCTTCAGGGATCGAGATGATGGTATAATGTAGCTTCTTCTTCTTCTTCTTCTTCTTCTTTTTTTTTTTTTGTTTTTTTTTGTTTTTGAGAGAGAGAGAACTTGCAGCAACATATCATGTACTCTGCATCAGTTAATGTGCTTATTACTTGCCTACATCGATTTTATCATTTCGTGGAAATTGATTAAACATAGTAGATTGCTTACGAGCTTGGATTGGTCATGTTGAGCAAGCGATTCTTCTTTTTCTTTTTCGAAAATCTGACGTGAGGGGTCTACTGGGATGTTCATAATTGAAGCAGTTTTCTTCATCGACTGTCAAAATAGATCTTTATGGAATCATGACTATATAATCTATTATGATATTAAGAAATTTAATATAGATAAATTCGTGAAAGCAAATGAAAAAGGATAATGTAAAACTGCCTTTAAAAAGCAACTAGTGAAAGGGATTACTTGCTAAACCTATCCTTTGAGGGCCTAAAGTAGAAGAAAAACTTGAGTGTATAAGGCTGGCTAATGGATAATGAATGGTTAAAAGACAACCAAATATAGATTTTCCTTAATTAAACATGAGTATAGTAATAAAGTGTGTGGTGTGTTATAATAGGACCACAATGAGTGTAACTGAAAAAAAATGGGAGAAGACGTGTTGGGAAGTCCAAGAGCCGCGTACTCCCTTCCATTTTTTCAGATCACCTAGCTTAAGCTACGGTTTAATTCCATTTCCCCATTTCCAAAGTTTAATTCTACTTACCAGGTAAATTCTTCATTTTTTTTTTTATCTGTTTGTTTGTTGATCATGTCCAGATTAATTATCACATTTTGTGCTTTCTATTTCTTCTTAGGATAAAATCTCAATCTTTTCATTCGTTGATGGTAAGTGACTGAGATACGCATTTGATCAAATTCTCCTTTTTCCCACTCAACCCAAATATTTTTTTTTACTATCTCATCATAACTGTAGTTGTGCTGAGATGTGTATGATTATTTTTCAACGTTCAAATATCTAATTATACGTTTCAAACTTTGTCTTATATTGGAGTATGTTAAACTGTTCGATTAATATCTTTATGCAAATCTAGAGTCTTTTCCGCTTCTATACATTCATCTGTTTTATTGCATCTTCAAAAGTCTGCTATCTAACTCAGTTGGACATCCATTTTTCCTTAGCTTCTAAGCTATGTCATCTCCAGAGAAATCGGAAAAAGTCGGAAGGTCTTTCCGGAACAAAGAAGATGAGGAAAAGGGTGGATTTATTAAGAAAGTTAAGGACTTCATGGAAGATGTTGGTGAGAAAATTGAGGAAAAAGTAGGATTTGGGAAACCAACTGCAGATGTGAGTGCAGTTCACATCTCTCATATCAATCTTAAAAAGGCTGATATAGTAGCAGATGTGCTAGTTAAGAACCCAAACCCCATTCCAATCCCTCTCATCGATATAAATTACTTGATCGAGAGTGATGGAAGGAAACTGATTTCTGGATTGATCCCTGATGCTGGAACAATCCATGCGCATGGTTCAGAAACTGTTAAAATACCCATTAATTTAGTTTATGATGACATAAAAAGCACGTATCGTGATATACAGCCCGGAAGCATCATTCCCTATAGGATCAAGGTAGACCTAATAGTTGATATGCCTGTTTTTGGTAGGCTGACTCTGCCTCTTGAGAAAATAGGTGAGATTCCTGTACCTCACAAGCCGGATATTGATCTTGAGAAGATACATTTCAAGAAATTCTCTTCGGAAGAAACGGTTGCTGTTCTCAAATTGAAGTTACAAAACAAGAATGACTTTGACCTGGTGCTTAATGGACTTGATTATGATGTTTGGCTGTCTGATGTCAACATTGGTGGTGTTGATCTCCAGAAATCTGCCAAGATTGGAAAAAATGGTGTAAGCTACATGGATCTTCCTATAACCTTCAGGCCCAAGGACTTTGGTTCTGCTCTTTGGGACATGCTCAGAGGGAGAGGTACTGGTTACACCATGAAAGGTCATATTAACGTGGACACGCCATTCGGGGCAATGAAGTTACCTATCAGCAAGGAGGGTGGCACAACCCGTCTCAAGAAGAACAAAGAAGATAGGGGAGATGATGACGATGACGATGAAGATGAGGTTTGTTAGTTTTTTCAGCTTTAGTAACTTCATCTTTCGTTTAACTCTCTATTTATTTGAAGAGTTGTGTTTTAATTCTTGATTTTGTTTAACAATATCCTAAGCACTCTGAGCTTGGGGCTCAATGTTGCTCTGTTCATCTATTTACATGCATATATATACTTATCTTCTGACCGACGGGAAGAAACACGAATAACAAATGTCTTCGAATGTGTTTATCTTTACATGTGAAAGAAACATGATTTACAATTAATTGTTATCCTTCAACCTCAGATCTTACAATGTGTTTGCTTAACCATTTTCCTTTATATATATTTACAGGATTAATTGAAGCTGGGGATTTCTTTTCCAAAAGCAACATTAAAGGTCATCAACTGTCGAGCAACTCTTTCATGTCCCAAAATAACTGTTCACCAAAAGTCGTGCTTGTGAAATTTGTCTAGCTAGAAAGATTCTTGGAATTATGTTTGTCCGTGTCTACCTTATTTCAATTGATCTTTTTCCTAAGAAACTACTAGGTTGCTGACATAATTATTTAAAATTCTCGATGACTTCTTATCTTTTGTTATAATTAACGTATGTATATATA